>CAUYRT010031991.1:0-61559 GCA_963574885.1 Lepilemur ruficaudatus | reverse complement strand
CTGTACAACTGTGAATATACTTAAAAAAAAATTGAATTATATACTTTATTTTATTTTATCTTTTTAGACAGAGTCTCACTCTGTTGCCCAGGCTAGAGTGCCGTGGTGTCAGCCTAGCTAACAGCAACCTCAAACTCCTGGGCTCAGATGATCCTACTGCCTCAGCTTCCCGAGTAGCTGGGACTACAGGTATGCGCTACCATGCCCGGCTCATTTTTTCTATATATATTTAGTTTGCCAAGTAATTTCTATTGTTAGTAGAGATGGGGTCTCACTCTTGCTCAGGCTGGTTTCAAACTCCTGACCTTGAGCGATCCGCCCGCCTCGGCCTCCCAGAGTGCTAGGATTACAGGCGTGAGCAACCGTGCCCAGCTCAAAAGTTTTTTTAATTTTGATGAAGTTCAATTTATCTAGTGTTTTTTCTTTTGGTGCTTGTGCTTTTGGTGTCAAGTCTAAGAATTCATTTCCAAATTTGAGGTCACAAAGATATACCCTATGTTTTCCTCTGAGAGTTTTGTAGTTTAGCTCTTATATTTTATAGTTTAGCTCTTATATTTTTTATTGAGATCCATTTTGGTTACTTTTTGTATATGAAGTGAGATCAGGATCCAACTTCATTCTTTTGTATGTGGTTTTCCAGTTGTCCCAGAACAATTTGGTGAAGAAACTCTTTTTTCCCCTCATTGTACAGTCTTAACATTTCCTGTAGTATTTTAAAACAAACCCTAGACATTGTGTTACTTCATCTATAAATACTTCAGTGTTCATCTCAAGTCAATAAAGACTTTTTAAAAACATAACCATTATGCCATGGTCACATCTAACAAAATTAACAATTATTCTTTAATGTCATCTAAGACCCAGTCCATATTCAGATATTCCTATTGTCTCAACAGCTTCTTATAGCTGGTTTGATTGAAACAGGATTCAAACAAGTTTCATACATTCAGCCACAGCTCCTTTCTCTCTGATGTATCGATTGGGGCCTGAATCCCAATGCTACCACCACAGGGGACAGGTGAAAGCAAGAACAAACAAAATAATCTTCCATTTCTGGCACTGGCAGTGACCATTTCCTTGTTTTAATAATGATAGCGGCTGAGGCAGAAGGATCGCTTGAGCCCAGGAGTTTGAGGTTGCTGTGAGCTAGGCTAACCCCACGGCACTCACTCTAGCCAGGGCAACAGAGTGAGACTCTGTCTCAAAAAAATAAAATAAAATAAAATAATGATAGCATTCCAGTTATCAACTGTTAATAACAAATCACTCCCAAACTTGCTGGCTTAAAAGAACAACATTGCTTTTATTTTCTCTCATGGTTTCTGTGGGTCAGGAATTTCAGGAAGGGCTCCGTTGGGCAGTTCTGGCTGAGTCTTGCGTGTGATCGTGGTCGATGGGATTAAAGCTGGTATTGCAGGGGCACTGAAACAGCAGGGGCCTACCCAAGCCTTCCCCTCAGTTCATGTAGTCTCAGGGCCTCTCCACGTGGGCTCATTTGGGCTTTCTCAGTGCATGATGGCCTCAAAATAGTTGGGTTGCTTACATAGCAGCTCAGGGCTCCAAGCAGGTATCCAAAAGAACCAGGCAGACACTGTATCACTTTTCATGGCCTAGTATCAGAAGTCACATTGTGCCACTCCACCATAGTCACAAGCCCACCTACGTTTAAGGGGAGGCAACATAAACCCCCACCTCTTGAAGCAGCACTGGCTTCATGGGTGTGCAACCCACACTTAGTTTAATGCTCTCCTGATGCTGTCCTGAAATTATTAATACATTTTGAATAAGGGGCCCAGAAAATCGTGTAGCTGGTTCTGCCTTCAAGGGAGAAATGTCAAAGTCACATTGTAAGACGAGCATATGGGTTGGAAGATAGTGTTGCGGCTATCTTTGGGAAACACAATCTGCCACCGTTAATGCTTATTTGAGTGGTTAACTGTGTGCCAGGCAGTTTATCTCATTAAATTTCCACAATCATGTAAGGCAGGTACTATGTTATTTCCATTTTGCAGGTGGGGAAAATGGCTTGCTCATGCTCACTCCGTTAGAGACTGAGAGGACCAGGATTTGAGTTTAGTTCAGTTTGACTCTTGTACCCTAGTGCTCACCCACTGTATTATCCTGTTCATGTTGATTAATTTTCTTGTAGGCCTGAAGCATTTGGGTTGTTGAGTTTCTATTGGTTCTCCAGGTGGTCAGATAACAGTAGTAATCATAGTGCCTAGCACATAGTAGGAGCTCAATAAACTTTCATTTCCCTCCTTTCCCCTTAGTGTGCTCTCCAGTCTTGGTTTTACATTCATTACCATTAGGCCCTCTTTTTGGTGTCAGTAGAAGGAAAGTCTTCATTCAGTAAATGTTGATGGTACACCTACTAGGTTTGAGGATAGGTGGTTTCCATCCCTTTTCTCTGGCCTGTGAGAAGTCTCCATCTCTTAGGTGGTTTATTTTCCTGTGTCTAAATTAAGCCCAGTCTTGCTTTCTGTAGAAAGCAGCAGTTTAAAGACTATACATGGCAGCTCACACCTGTAATCCTACCACTCTGGGAAGCTGAGGCGGAAGGATCACTTGAGGTCAGGAGTTCGAGACAAACCTGAGCAAGAGCAAGATCGAGATCCCGTCTCCACAAAAAATAGAAAAATTAGCCAGGCGTGGTGGCGCGTGCCTGTACTCCCAGCTACTTGGGAGGCTGAGGCAAGAGGATTGCTTCAGCCTAGGACTTTGAGGTTGCAGTGAGCTATGATCATGCCGCAGCACTCTAGCCAGGGTGACAGAGTGAGACTCTGTACCAAAAAAAATAAAAATAAAGAAGTGGTTTGAACTAGAATGTAGTTACTAGGTAATTTCTAATGTCTGCTCCAACCTCTAATTATCTGCCTTCCCTGTCCTTGTTTCTGCTCTGATCCTAGTCCTTGCAATTTTCTAGACACAGCCTATATGTCCCAGAGGCTCCCGAAGGTCCTCCTTTGCTCTTATCAACTCTGCCTCAGGAATGGCTTCCACTGAACTTGCCCAGCACCAAGTTCTCATCTCCTTTCCCCAACCTGGACCATTTGGTCTCTTTATATGTTTCTCATTCAGGAATGTACATTTACATAGTAAAAAAAGCAACACATAATGCTTCCTATAACATTTGAAATACTTAAGAACCTCACATTGGCATGTCATTAGTCACCTGCAAGCAAGAAGGTCATCTTTAAATCCACAAACACTTTATGGGTAAAGACTGTACCCTTTGAAGGAGGTGAATTTAGAAAAAAGTGAAAAAGAGGGTGAAGCTTGTGGCTTTGTATAGGAAATAAGAAACCTCTCATTATTCCAAGTGGTGCAATCGGCTATTAACATATATTCAAGGCCAGGTGCAGTGGCTCATGTCTGTAATCCTAGCACTCTGGGAGGCTGAGGCGGGAGGATCACTTGAGCTCAGGAGTTTGAGACCAGCCTGAGCAAGAGTAAGACCCCATCTCTACTAAACATAGACTCTATGGCACTCTAGCCCAGGTGACAGAGCGAGACTCTGTCTCAAAAATATATATACATATTCAATAAGGTTTATATTGTTAAAAATGTTGTTTAATTGCAATAGAATTTTTCACTTTCTAAAATTCTCATATATATATTGCATACATTATTGTATCCAATCTGACAACCTCATATAAATCCATGAGTAATGGATCCATATAAAGGAACATGGAGTTTCTTCCAGGGCCATTCAGGTTACTCAACACGATGTGGCTTCTATTCCTGTTTTGAACAACCTGCATATGTATATGTGAATCTGCTCCTTCATCTATAAGTTTCTGAAGTCTAAATATAGATCCTCATGGATTTCTGATAAAAATTTAGCATCTGACTTACAATGTAAGAGTGAAATACACTCCGGATTTTGAAGACTTGCTATGAGAGAGTAAATAAATTATCTCATTAATAATTTTTATATTGATTGCATGTTGACTTGATAATGTTTTGGATATATTGGGTCAAAGAAAATATAATATTAAAATTAATTCCACCTGCTTCTTTTTAAAATTTTTAATGTCACTACTATTAAATTTATAATTACATATGGAGCTTGCATTATATTTCTATTGGACAGTGCTGCTCTAGGCACTGAAGAGAAAGCAGGGAACAAAGCAGATAAAATGTCCTACCCTCATGGAACTTACATTTTAGTGTGGAAGACAAATGATAAATAAAATAAATATGTAAATATATATAACATATCAAATGGTGACAAGTGCTTTGGAGAAAAATAAAGAAGGGCAAGTTAGACAGGAGACGGTAGGAGGGTTGCAGTTTTAAATACGAAGGTCAAGGAAGGCCTAACTGAGAGGCTGGCTGACTTTGGGCAAGACCTAAAGGAGTTGAGGGAACAAGCAGTGAAGCTACCTGGGGGAAGAGCCTTCCAGGTCGAGGGACCAGTAAGTGATGAGGCCTTGATGACAGACAGGCCTGGAATTTCAAGAACCTGCAAGGAGGCCTGTGTGGCTGGAGCACGGACTGCCAGGGGAAGGATCAATAGGAGATGAGATAGACAGGTGTGGGACAGGTGATAGAGTGGGCCAGGTGAGGTAGACTGTAATGGGTAACTTCTGACATGGTTTCCAATGATCCTGCCTCTTGGTATTAACACCCTGTGTAATCCCTTCTCCTTTGGTGTGAGCTGGATTTAATGAAGAGATTCCAGTAAAACTGATTAGGATGCCACTTTCAAGTTTAAGTTATAAAAGACTGTGGCTTCCACTTGCTGGTAATCTTGCAATACTCACTGTCTCTTGTTTGCTCACCTTGATGAATTGTGGTGTTACAAACTGCCCTCTGGCGAAGCTCATGTGGCAAGGAATTGAGGATAGTCTCTGACCAACAGCCAGTAAGGAACAGGTATTCAGTCCAACAGCCTGTGAGGATCTGAATCCTGCCAACAACCACTGAGTGAGCTTAGAAGCAGATTTTATCCCAGTTGAACCTTGAGATGAGTGAGGCCCCACCTGACATCTTGATCACAGTCTTGTGAGAGATTCTGGACTAATAAATTCATGGCAGCCTAGTGAGAGACTCTGGTCTGGATGACCCCTAAACTGTGAGATAATAAATGTGTATTGGTTTTTTTTTTTTTTTTTTTTTTTTTGAGACAGAGTCTCACTCTGTTGCCCGGGCTAGAGAGAGTGCCGTGGCGTCAGCCTAGCTCACAGCAACCTCAAACTCCTGGGCTCAAAGGATCCTTCTGCCTCAAGCCTAGAGAGTATCTGGGACTACAGGCATGTGCCACCATGCCCTGCTAATTTTTTCTATATATTTTTAGTTGGCCAATTAATTTCTTTCTATTTTATAGTAGAGACGAGATCTTGCTCTTGCTAAGGCTGGTTTCGAACTCCTGACCTTGAGCAATCCGCCTGCCTCGGCCTCCCAGAGTGCTAGGATTACAGGCGAGAGCCACTGCGCCCGGCCTAAATGTGTATTGTTTTAAGATGCTAAACTTTGGGGTAATTTGTTACACAGCAAGAGATAACTAATACATTGGATCTTGTAGGTCAGTGTAAGTAAAAACTGGGCAGAGGGTTGGTTGGAATCACTGGCCAGTCAGTAAGTTACGAATAGACTGTAGGAAGACAAGGGTGGAAGCAGAGAAGCCAGTTGAGAGTCCATTGAAATAATCTAGGCAAGAGATGCTGGTGTTATTGGTAGAGATGGTAAGAAGTGGTTGGATTTGGGATGTATTTTGAAGGTAGCACCAACGGGCTTTGTGTTGGGTTGGATATAAGGTGTATAAGACATAAGAGATGACTCTAGGTTTTTGGTCTGAAGAATTATAAAAGAATGCTCAGATGGAGAAAACTATAGAAGCAGTAGATTTGTGGAGAAAAAGATAGGAGTTAGGTTTTGGGCATGCTTAATTTGAGATACTTATTAGATAGCCCAGTGGGGATGCTGAATTGGATATATAAGTCTGGTGTGTGAAGCCGGAAATATAAATTTGAGAGTCTTCAGCATTTAGATGATAAAAAGTGAAAGTCTCCTTGCTCCCCACTTCCACTTTCCACCCATGAAAACCCCACTATTAGCTCATGTGTAGGGATGTATATGCACACACGTATTATTTTTTTCATAAATAGAATTGTTCTGAACTGCTTTTATCAATTAATATCTTTTGGAGCTTTTTCCATGCAAGTACATACATATATACCTCACTCTTTTTTCACAGCTGAAGAGAATTCCTTCGTTTGAATGAATCATGTGTATTCATTTATTCATTCATTCACTGAACAAATGTTTTTTGAGGCCCTATTTTGTTCCAGGCACTGGTCTAGTGATTGATGATAAAGAAGTCCCTTATGAAAGGACATTTAGGTTGTTTCTAATTTTTTTTTTTTTGAGACAGAGTCTCGCTCTATTGTCCAGGCTAGAGTGCTGTGGCATCAGCCTAGCTCACAGCAACCTCAAACTCCTAGGCTGAAGTGATCCTTCTGCCTCAGCCTCCCAGGTAGCTGGGACTACAGGCATGTGCCACCACACCCAGCTAATTTTTTCTATTTTTAGTAGAGACGGGAGTCTCGCTTTTGCTCAGGCTGGTCTCAAACTCCTGACCTCAAGCAGTCCTTCTGCCTCGTCCTCCCAGAGTGCTAGGATTACCGGCATGAGCCACCATGCCTGGCCTGTTTCTAATATTTTGCTATTACAAACATTGATACAACAACCATCCTTATATAGGCATCTTAGTTCACACGTGAGAGTTTTTTTTTAATTTGGCATTGATTTATACAAGTGGAATTTCTAGGTCAAAAGGCTCAATAGTATTTCTAATACTTGCGTCTCAGTTTCAGTTAGGATAATGTTAATGTGGCAGGTAAATTTGTAATAAAAATCAAAGATATTTACTAAATGGGGAAAAGAACTCACTCAACAAAATGCCCTAGTGGAAGTTGTAAAATGTCCCTACAATTTTTCTTTACTATGTGAGTGTGGTCATATCCAAAACATAATCATTCTTCAAAGTACAGCTCAAACAGTAGCTCCTTCATGAAGCCTTCCATAGATAGACCCTAAGTAGTTGTGATCTCTCCTGCCTCTTTACCTGAGTATGGTCCTTATCACATACTACCCTGTATCATAAATACATCCTCTACTAGACTTGCATTTTTTTCCCCGAAGGGAATGAACAGTGTCTTTAATTCATCTTGCACCCTCCCCCAGTGCGTAGTACTATGTTCGATGTTTATGTAATTAAAGAGAAATCCTAAAGCAGAAAAAGTGAAACCTACATATCTCAGGAATGAGCATGGAGCCTGCACAATGGCCAGATGGTGTTTGTGCACCATCAGTGTGACATATGTTTCCCATGGCTCACAAGGCTCTGCAGAAATTGCCTACTTCTCCGACTCTATCTTTCTTATACCACTCTTCTTCCTTCTATGCTCCAGAGGCATTGGCTTTTTTTTTTTTTTTGACCACACTAAGTCTGCTCCCATCTCCAGGCCTTTATTCCTGGCATTCCTGTTGCCTGGAGTGCTAGAATTGCTGATCTCTGCTGGCTGCTTCTTTTTCTTCAAGACTCAGCTCAATTTGCACTTCCTTAAAAAGGTTTTTCTTGACTGTCTCTTCTAAACTAAGTCCTACCTGCAGTTACTCTCTATAACATCATTTTAACTTAATTCTCCAAGTAGCATTTATCTTTCTGAAATTAACATGTTCATTTGTTTGCATTAGCATGTAAGTTTCCCCAGAGGAGGGACCTTGCCTGTCTTGTTTAACGTTGTGTACCTTTGGTGGCTACAATAGAGCCTGTAGTAGTGAGGATGCTTTGGGATGAAAGTAACAGAATATTCAACTACATGTGGCATCAACTGTAAGGGTTCATTTTTCTCACATAAAAAGGAACTCAGAGATAGGCAGTACCAGCATTGGTTCAACAGTTCAATGCTGTCTGAATTCTGGATTGGCTTCTCTGAGATTGTCTTGGCCTTCCCTCGTGCTTGCAATATGGCTGCCAAGGGCCAAAACATCACAAGAAAATACCCCTCTCAGGAAGAAAGGGGTTCTGAGGTCTCCCTCCCTCTTTTTATCAAGGTGGAAAGATTGTCCCAGGAGGCCTCTCACACTTCCCTCTTTTATCCTATTGGCTCAAAATGAGTGGGAGTCTAGACCACCCAACTAGTAAAGAAGAGAGAGATTGTCATGGTTTTTTTTTTTTTTTCACCAATCATGGTCCCTCACCTTATGGCTCTGTTCTATATTTGAAGTAAATCAGGGCTCTCTTAGCAAGGAGAAAGTGTTATGGCTATTGTGGAGGTAACCGACAGTGTGAGCCACACTAGCATTTGTGGAATGGAGATATGAATTCATGTTGATCCACCTACATGCAACAATTAACACATTTTACACACACACACACACACACACACACACACTTGCAAGGCCAAGATTTGTGATATAATACCTCTGCCTTTAGAGGACTTCCAGGTCCCAGGCCCTCTAGGAGCCCCCATGTGTTTTATTAGGACTAATGTGATGGCTGCTAAAATAGGCTTGCTGATGAGAGACCTGGCCTCTTCTTGGTTCTCAGAAACTGTCTAGTGTGCCCTTGTTTCCATAACAAAGTCCCCTATGTAGGTGTGAGTGGTCTTCGAGGGTGGGGAAAGTGCCCTACTATTAGTGGTGGGGATCCTCACAGAGGGCTGCTTGGTTTCCTAGATTGCAGCCCATTTTCAAACTGTCAACAAATGAAGTAACCAGATAGAAACCTGCTCCCAGCAGCGGAGTTTCTCACTTTGCACTTGGGGAGGTGTGACAGGGACACTAGTACTGCAAGATTCCTATCCTTAGGAATTTATTTGTCTTAAGCATGTTTGTTTTACACCTAAGCTAGACGATCTTTGATTCTTGGAAAAATAACTTCTTGGAAGCTGAAGAGGATAAGGAGTAGGAAATGGAGAAGTGAGTGCAGGGCACATGTAAAAGCTTCTACAAGATTGTTAAGTCCTCCAAACCCGGGAGATGGCCTTTCGAACCCCACTCCACCTTATCCTTAATGCAGTCACTGTGGAACTAGACCACCTGCCACAGGCTCAGGCCCCACCACCCAGCTCTCCCCTGCGAGGGCCAGGGGAGCTGCCGCAGCAAGTGTCCGCTTCTCAAAGCATGCTCCTTCCGTACGGTTTCCTCAGTAAGGTGGACAGACTGGGTGAGAAAACAGCGTGGGCAAGGAGGGGGATCTAGGAGAGACGCTCGGGCCAGAAGCGCTCTGCCTCCTGTGACAGCCGCGCGACGTTTCCCCGCGGAGTACACAATAGGTGGCTGCTCCACGTTGTTTCCAAGCCCCTTGCCGCCTAGGCCCTAGGGGCTTGCGGGGTGGGGGGACGGGAGAGATCCCCCGCGCCCCTTCGGGCACTGCAGCTCTGGGGGATGGTGGGGAGAGGAGCACTGGGGAAGAACACGCCCAACTCTTGGAGACATTTCATCACCCCTCTCCGTCCCCCCCGCCCCCCCCCGCCTCATTCAAGCAAAAAAAAAAAAAAAGCAGGCAGATCTCCCCTCCCGGATGCGGCTGCACCAGCAACATCAGCTGCGGGCGGAGCCCCAGCAGTTACCACTTCCCCCCTCTTCCCTCGTGACCCTCGCCCCCACCTCCAGTTCTCCCTCCCCCTCCACACACCCTTCCCTGTCAGACACACCCTCCTCTTTCGGCTGGCGGCGATCCGCGCTCAGGCCCTCTAGGGGAGGGAGCTGCCGCGGCCGACGCCGTGGGGCAAGGCAGTGAGCGAGCAAAGCAGGCGAAAAAAGGAGGGAACGAGGGAGGAGCAGCGGGTGGGAGGGAGGAGCAGCTTGAGCGGCGCCGCCGCCGAGCCGAGCTGCGATGTGGCCGGCCGGCCGGCGTGTAAACAGAGGGAGCAGCGGCGGCCGCGGCCACCCCGGCCCGGGGCAGTGAGTACGCCCGCCGAGACCTGCCCGCCACCGCTGCCATGGCCGAAGTGCGCAAATTCACCAAGCGGCTCAGCAAGCCCGGCACGGCGGCTGAGCTCCGGCAGAGCGTGTCGGAGGCCGTGCGGGGCTCCGTGGTGCTGGTGAGTGGCCGTGGGGACTGGTCGTCCGGGGGGACGCGCTCCGGGCGGCTTCCCGCGCGCGGGGGCCATGGGCAGGAGCGACGCTGGGCAGTCGCCCGGCGCGCCGCGCGCTCTCTCTCCGCTCCAGTAAGTTTTCGCACCGGCAGCCGCTTGCCGGGATCCGAGTCCCAGGCGCCCGCTGACAGCGTTCCCGGCTCCGGGCGTGCGCCGGGTGGCTCGGACGACTGCGGAGAGGCGGGGGTTCCGGCCTGGGTCGCGGTCGGGGGTGTGAGCTAGGGAGTGGACCTCGCGCTGCCCTGGACCAGGCACAAAGAGCTAGGGGCGAGGGCACGACGAGGTCCCTATGCCCTCCTGCGGGCACCTGAGGCAGCCCAGGCGGAAGGATGCGATGAGCGTTTTGCACATACACACTCGCGCGCTCGCACACACGCGCACACACTCACCGTGTACACAAAAAAGAGCCCCACCCAAAAAGCCCCGGGCGCTCAAGCTCTGGCGGGAGGTGAGAACAGAGGAAGCAGAGCGACTTCCTCCTGCAACTGGGGAGAGAGAGGGTGTTGAACGGGTGCTGCTGCTGCTGCCATGGAGGAAGGGGACTGGAAACAACGGGGTTCCGAAGGAGAGTGGGCGCGGGGTCGCCCGCCGCACGGAGAGGGTGTCCCCCGGGCCCTGCAGGCGCTCCAGAGGCGCGGGGACTTGGGGGAAAGACGGGGTGTGCCAGTCCAGGGATGGAGGACCTGGGGTCGGAGCCACCGCGCTGGGGGATGGGGATTTGAAAGCGTGCTGACCCCCTGGGAACGCTCCCAGCGCACCCTCAGCTTTATCCGGATTTTCTGACTCCGGAGGGAAGCGGAGGGTTGCTAACGGGCACTTGCCCCTTCTCCTGTTTTCAAGACACTGATTGCCAATTTCCTGGACTAGAGAACAGACCCTAACTAAGCAGTCCGGCTGGTTAATTAGCGTTTGTTTTGTTACTTAGTTTTTTGGGGGTTTTTGTTTGTTTTTGTCTCTCTCCATTCCATCTTACAGCGTGTCGTTTGCTGTGTTTAAATTTCACCATTTAAGAGAGGGCTCTTTTTGTTGAAACAACTTGTCATCGGAAGGGAACTTCACAGCTTTTCCTTGTAATTTTTCTGTTGATCTTGTAGAATCAGCAATAAAACCAACATTAAAGGGAGGCCAGGGGCCTGATCCCAACAGTGGAGAAAGTTGACATTAGTGGGAGTTCTGGAGGAGGATCAAAGGTAAACTGTGTACCTTTGAGATACAGATCTGATCCCTAATAGCTACAACTGTGTAAAGCCAAGTGACTTTAAAGAAATCTCTTTATCATGGCTGGACCCTTGAAAATTTAATCCTGCTGTTTAGAGGAGCTAAACCCAGACCTTTAATGTTGTTTTAATGGACTTGGCTTATTGTGTGTTTCACTCTGATTTTGGAGTGAGGACCTGTTGGGGTCAGATTGGAGCCTCGCTTGTCATCACAGCCAGTTAAGAAAGGAAGACAAGCTGCGGGCAGAGCATTTATACCCGGGCTCTCATCTTGGGTGATTGTTAACAAGCAATTCAATCTGCCCAACACAGGGAACACTTTCCTAAATTCAAGGGAAAAGAAAACCTTCCTTGAGCATGTGAAGGTAGCAGTAGGTGGACAGATGTCTCAAGAGAATAAATGCGACACAGCAAACCTCCACTGGGATTTGACCAGCACTTGACCTGCCACCCTCAGCAGCAAAAAGTTAACATTAGCATTCTTCCCCAGGTTTTTGGGTTGTAAAAAGAATTTGTGCAGCACAGGTGCAGTGGCTCCTTCCTGTTACTGGGAGGAGGCTCTTTTGGAATATACTGCCTGTGGCCCACAGTTCCCTTGTCAGCCCAGCTTGCCTGGGATCAAAATCACTAATTTTTAGCATTTATACCAGGCAGTACAGAGGACTGATGTTTGTTACTCTAGTATGTGATCCACCGTGAGATTTTGGCAGTGGGGGAAGAACAGATTCTAGTAATCTAAATCAGTCCGTCTGTTGAGGCCCGGCTATGTGCAAGGCACAGTGCTAGATGCCCTGTAATGATATGTGGCTGACCTTTTTCTTCATTTGTTTTCATTAGTTCCAATCTGGGTTGGATCTGTGTGTGTTTGTCAATAGGACACCCAGATTATGCACACAAATCAATTTTAGATAGAGCTTTGGTGAACGCTGTTCGTAAGCAGTCAATTAAAAATAAGGAAACAGTCTTAAATGGAGTGTATGCTCCTAAATGACTCTCCCAGCCCCTGCTTTTCGGACACAAAGAGCTGTTAAGGAAAGTTAGTAATGCCACTGGTAGTGGGAGAGTGAGGGGACCATGTTGCAGCTGCTGCTGTAACTTCTGATTCTTATTTAAGCCCCATGTGTTTATTAAGGGACAGCTGAGGTAGGATTTACACTTGCTGCTATAAACCTAAGATACGTTAGGGCTTCAGTATGAGATGGAGTCATCGCTGCAGCAAGTCAAGCTTTCCTCTGGTGTATATCTCGTTAGAACTTGGAAAACCCACCAAGCTGAACAAAATACACAGTATTTCCTGTTTAGGTTTTTTTTTTTTTTGTAGGATTTTACAATTACATCCTTGTTGGTATGTTGCTAACATCAGTTATGCTCACTGTTTGAAAAATTCAGAAGGCTTGGGCCTGGGCTATGTATAGCATGCTGTTGTGTATTGAAACCTTTATTCAGTTTACTAGTACTTCCATGAATCTATTAACTACATAATAAAGCAGACAGAGAAAGAGAGGCTGTTTCGTTGCCGCATTTTCCTGTAAGTTCAGCATTTTTACGAAGGTCATTAACGGAGGGAAGGGGATAATTACAGAATCACCATTGACGGATTTCTCAAGAGGGGCTTGGGGAGGAGGACTCTTATAACCTGAGAGTGCATGTGATTAATGGAGAGGTGTTTACATGTATACACATTAAAATGCAGAATTTTAACACCATTTTTGTTAGAATTCAGGCTGTAGCTATTTGTGCCTCAAGGGGAACAAAGGCATTTGATAAACCCTTTGTATTAAGGCTGCCCTTCACAGGAACCACTTTGTCAGCCTGGGGGAGCCACCTAGTAGGTGTTTGAATATTGTTTACTGCTGAGTTTACCCTCAAGTCCTCATGCGCCAAAAGGATCAGGAAAGAGTTGCTAGATATTACCGGTTGTGGCCCCTTGAGGCAGGGTAATGCGTGCAGCCGCCCCTGGCTGGCATGGCATCTGCCAGGTTTCGTATAATAACTCCAGTAGAGAAAAGCTCTCCACAAGCCGAGAATGGCTGAAAAGCATCTGCAGCTGTTGACTCCCCCCATCCGCCACAGACAACTACCTTTGCGTGGAATGTTTGTTATGTTTGCGTTTAGGGAAGCACTGAAAATGGAACAGCTTGTCTGCTCCCTCTGCCCAAGGGAATTGGTGGAAAGTACTTAATGTAGGACAAAACCAACTGCTTCACCTGTAAGGAGGTGAGAATTTACACGGTGGAATAAAGGCAGTTTCAACTTGGGCTTCTTGAGCGAGTGTTTCCAGTTCAGAGATTTAATTCAGCTCTGGATTAAGCTCTGACAGGGGGCATGGTGGTACTGTGAGACTCAGGATATCAGTGTCAACTCTTACCCTACGTATGAAACGTCTTGAAACGTCTGGGTGTTTTCTTCTCCTTAGCAGGAGAGTCAGGAAAGTTAAAGTGTTGGCGCCTAAACATAAAACAGGCTCACTACTCCTTATGTTGGCTTCTTTGGGTTAGGAGGGCGCAGAGCAAGCCACTGCTCCAGGATCTGTACAAAAAAAAAAACAGTGCAGTTTGGCGTGAAACCAGAGAGGCCTCCTCACTGAACCCTCATTTAAGCATGGAATAGAATTGCTCTTCTAACATGTTAAAAATTCTCTGGACTGAGTCTTTTTCTATTCTAATCAATAAGCCTTTTTTTAAAAAAAAAAAAACTTTTATTTTTTTATTATGTAATAAATGCATGTTTATTATAGAAAAATTAAAAACAAAAAAGTAAGAATCATCACCATCTCATTCACCAGAGGAATATAATCCAATATTATCGAGACTTTTTCTTTCTCTGTGTATGTAGTGTGTGTGTGTATATATATATGGATTGAAAATATATATATAAATTTTTAAGTAATTTTTTGTTATGAACATTTCTTCATGTCAATAGATATAAACCTACATAATCATGTTTAATGACTGCCAAAAATTTTGTTATTTGTGTACCATAGGTAATTATCCTTTATTGTTTGATATTTTGATAGTTTCTAGTTTTGTGCTATTATAAACATGAGCTATAAAGGTAAATAGCTACATATAGCTTTTATCTTTAAATTTATCTATCTATCTATTTACTTCTTTAAGACAGAGTCTCACTCTAACACCCTGGGTAGAGTGCCCTGGCGTCAGCCTAGCTCACAGCAACCTCGAACTCCTGGGCTCAAGGGATCTTCCTGCCCCAGCCTCCCAAGTAGCTGGGACTACAGGTGCACACCTTGATGTCTGGCTAATTTTTATACTTTTAGTAGAGACAGGGTGTCTCGTTCTTGCTCAGGTGCTCAGGCTGGTCTTGACCTCTTGACCTCAAGCAATCCTCCTGCCTTGGCCTCCCAGAGTGCTAGGATTACAGGCATGAGCCACTGGGCCTGGCCTGCCCAATTTAAATTAACGAAAAATAATCACTTCCTAAGTTGCACTTGCCACAGTTCAAGTGCTCAGTAGCCACGTGTGGGTAGTGGCTACCATATTGGACAGGTCGGTGCAGATACAGAGCATTTCCATCATTAACTGAGCAAACATTTTTGAGAAGGCATTTTAAAACTTGCTAGTTTTCCCCCTTAGGATAAATTTCTAGCAGTGGAATTGCTTGCTCAAAGATTACAGTATACTCATTTTTAGTATTGAAAATTTCTCTTAAACACACTGCTAAATTGCTCTGCAGAAAGTTCCAGTGTACTCTTTCACCAGCAGAGTATGAGAGTGTTCATTTCCCCTCTTTCGTGCCAGCGCTGCTCAGTGATATTTTTTAATGGTTGCAGTCTGATAGGAAATAAATGGCACATCACCATTCTCATTTGCATTTCTTTGATTACTCTAGAAGTCGAACAGTTTTTCATGTTGATTGGCCTTTCATAGTTCTTTTGAGGATTTGAATGAACCTGCTTACAGGCTTATTTCCTTGTTTGTGTTTCTTGCAATAACAGTCTCCATCCCCCAAGATTCTGTTTCCCTAAGTCTGGGGTGGGGCTAGGCATCAGGGTTCTTTAAAACCACCCCATGTGATTCTGATGTGTCCCAAAATGCTGATCCAGGTCACTTGTCCTCTCAAGGCAGGAATGTCCCCTACACACACCCCTGACAAATGATTATTTAGCTTCTCCTTAAATACTCCCCGCCTGTTAGAGGGCTATATTAGAAAAGGTTCTTGAGCTGAAACTTACTCTCCGTAAATTCCACCACGGGCTAGGCCTAGCTCTGCTGTTTGGAGCCACACAGATTACGTTTGCTTCCTCTTTCACATGACAACCCTTCTAATATTTGGAGACAGCCACCAATGTTGTTTTTAAATTCACTCCTCACAAGGCCAAAGGACCTTCATTTCTTTCCTTCATTCCCCACATGACTTGGTTTCAAGATTCTTCCTATCATGTCCTGTTTGTGCTCCTTCCCAAGTTTCAATGTCCTGCGTAAAATGTGAGAGAGACACAGTGCACCGGCTGGAGAGTCAGGCCTGGTTTTGAATCTAACCTCTGGCACCTGCTTGCATTGTGAACTGAGCCAAGTAACCTGATCTCATTTTACTCATCTGTGAAATGGGGATAAGTAGTAGTATGTCTTTTGTGGAGTTCTTGTGAGGAGTAAAGAAGGTGACATGTGGAAAGTTTCTGATGTATAAATGATTCATGAAGACTAATAAAAAGAGAGATCTGGTGAAAAACCCCAGTATTCTAGAAGGATCTACCACAAAATACAGTTGGGGAGGACGCAATGTTTCTTACCCATTCTGGCTGTGAGCCAAGACACCAGGGGCTGTGTATTCATCTCTGTTCCTAGCGCCTGCCTCACACAGTGCCTGGAATGCAGTAGGTGCTCTGTAGGTGTTTTGTGGGAAATACATTGCCAGCAATGCCTAGGGTGGACTCAGTGCTGAGAAAAGAGCCTGGAGGCCAGGAAACTAGTTAAAATATATTTACATAGTTCTGGAGAAAGATAACCAGAGGGCTTTATCTGAGGCAGTGAGAATGGAGATAAGGGAGCAGATAGAAGAGACATTTCAGTAATAAAATCAACAGGATTCTGTGATTCTCGAAGGGGGCTGAGAAAGGGTGAGGGGAGAGAGGAGGTGGAGTCAAGATGATTCTGAGGTTTCTGGGCTTGGGTGAACAGAAGGAAAAGCATGTCTGGTGATAGGGGAAGGGAAAAGGAAATGAGCAACCTCTGTTTGTGAGTGTTGTTAGGGCAAAGCCAGGTTTCAGTTAAGCAAGGCGGTGGAAAGAACGTTCTAGGGAAAGGCTGAGCTTGTAAGGTGGTGTTTTGGCAAAAGACTGGGGTTCTTGAGGGCAGAGGGGAAAATATTCCAAGTGGGATCAGGAAGGGGAGGAAGAGCCAGCAAAGGGCCAGGGCCCTGCAGACAGAGATGAGATTGTAGCCAAGATTAGCTGATTGAAGAGCTTTGCACCTTGGGGGTGATTAGGGAAGTGGGAGGCAGGGCGTGGAGAGATGGTCTGGCCAGCCCCAGACTTCCAGTTAGAATGGGGATGGGAAGTGAGTCCCCCCTCACTCCCAGTGGCTGGGTAGCAGTTGCCCTAGCAGAGCAGTGGGGATGACAGACTGATAAACCTCCCTCAGGTGCCCAAAGTTTCTATTAGGATAGTTCCTGCTTTTGAGGGAGATTAAGGGTGTGCAGATAACTGAGAGAATGAAGATAGAAGCTAGACAGCAGGCTAGTGGTTTGGTTGGTTAGTTACATCATCTCTGCCCACCCCACCCTCTTCCCCCCCCCTCTCTCTCACACACACACACACACCCTGCTCTTTTTTGTGATCCTTAATGTTTTTCAAGACTTTGGTCCTTTCTGGGTTCAACACGGTTAAATACACCTTTACTAATGAACACTATTCTCTGTATGGTTTTTCCTACATTTATTTGACCACAGAGTCCCCCCTTTTTTTTTATAGAAATGGGGAGAGTAAATGGTAACATCTAACAGGCTGAGCCATTCGCGTATAATGTACATGTGTAGGTAACTCATCTTAGCACCCCCTTAGCTGATCTCTGTGGATAGTTAGAAGTGGTTGCTACCTTCCAAAATTCCTGTGCTCCATGTCAGGAACCACCCTTGTTTGTTGCAATTCAATGCAGAGGAGTAATTCACCTGCCTGATTTGCTTTCTCCTGAGATATAGAATTGTCAGCAAGCCATGTTGAAAATGTATTAGTTTTTTAAAGAATTTATTTAACATGGAAAGGGAGGCGGGAAACCACATGAGGGAGAAGCTAGAGCTGTTTCTTCTTTTCTGTCAATCCTAGGGATACTTTTAGAAGACATTTCTCTTAGGGATTTAGATCTCTTGGTTTCCTTTAATTTTCGTCCGGCACACAGAGGAGTTAGTGGGTAACATTGGCCTGCCGTTTATATCAGCCAGATGCAGGGCCCCACCCTGGAGGCTACCAGAACAGTAACTGCAGTGGGGCAAAGAGACAGTTTCAGCTGCTATTGCCTGTAAGCTCATGCTTTCGAGCAGAGTGGTTAAGAGCTGTAATCCTACCTACTTGGGATGCTGAGGTGGGAGGATTGCTTGAGCACAGGAGTTCAAGACCAGCCTGGGCAACATAATGAGATATTCCCCCCCCCATCTTTAAAATAAATAGGGAAAAAAGGCAGTGGTCTTTGGAAGCACCCTGCCCAGGTTCAAAGTTCTGCTCAACTTCTTACCAGCTGTATGACCTTGAGCCAGTTATTTAGCCTTCCTGGGCCTTCATAACGCCCTTGTGGGCTTGTGGAAAGGCTTAAATGAGTTACTGTATTCTTATTGTATTCAAAGCACTTAGAGCAGGATTTGGCAGTTAATTGTTAAGCATTGATGACTGTTGGCCCTCATTATCAATCCGAGGCTTTATGCTGAGCAAGAGAAGTCTTTTGTGCATGTGTTACGAGTCAACAGACAGAAACTGGTAACTGGCCCAGGGGAAAGAGGTACCCTTGCTTTTTTTATTTCCTTGCTCCAAATCATGCCCCAAAGGGGTGAGTGAGCCACACGGCTGAGTCAAGAATCCTACCCTTCCTGGAAGGATAGACTAGCAGACCCTTCTCTGTTAATTTCTTGCTAATATCCATTCCCAGTCTGACTTAGTCACACTGAAAAGCTTAGCGGATGTGAGGGCTCTGGGTCTTGGCAGTTCCTGCCTTCAAAGCAGTCTGGTGCGTGAGTGGGAAGGCTGGTCCTCGAGTGGGGAGAAGTGTCCGGTTGGTTATAAGTCCTGGGTGGAAGGTTCTCCAGCCTGGGAAACCTGCAAGCATAGCCCTTGGCCAAAGCACTCAAGTTTATGAGAGTCTGTTCGTTGTGGTCTGTGCAAAGGGACGAATAGAGGATGACTGGGCTCTGTATGGAAAAAGAGAGCTCCCGTATTGCTTTCCTTCCCCCTGTTCAAAACCTTACTGATATCCCTTTCACTCATTAATCCTCACATTTAAAAATCAAATGAATATTGAAATTCAAATGCCTTTTTAAAATTCCACTTTGGAAACACATATTTTAGTGGAAAAATTTTAAAACGTGAAGGTTTCCTGAGAAATTAATATCCTTTTATATTCAGCTATTCTGGTTTTGTGGTAGCCGGATAAGTTTTTTACGAATGGTGTGTCCAGGTTCCCAGCAGAGTCGATGTGGTGGAAAACATGCCAACTGTTCCAGCCACACGTGGTTTATCTATTGTCTATGCACGGCCTCACACAATCATGCCTAAATTTGCTATTAATGATTTCCTGCAATTCTTCTCCACTTTATTTTTACTGCCTATTGAGTTTATTGTTCATGGGAAGTTACGATTTTTGCTTTTCTTGACAGCTTATGTTGAATTGTATATTTTTTAAGCTGCTGAGAAATGTTGGAAGCTCTTCTGATACTTCAGTTTTCCCATCATATTGCTTTCCCTAATGACTGGAAATATTTTACTGGGTGAGATTTAACTAAGAAGTCAAGTGTTCTTCCAAGTCTCTGAGACAGAACATCTTTATTTGAAGTGTTTCAGTGAAGTGTGTCAGAAGGCTGGGGAATTCATTTGTATAAGATGTTTTTTAAATGATGACAAGACCTTGTGTTTTCGTAGCCTGGATCTTAAGAAAAGTCAAAAATGCTGTTACGTCTATGGCCTCCTGTGTCTACAGGTCACTACTAAACACATTCCACCTTGTCAACACCCCTCTTCGATAAGTGGGGAAACAGAGGCATGGTTTTGAGTGAGGCAGCCTGTAGGTCATCCATATTTATGAAATGACACAGCAGGTAATGAACTCCAGGTGTCTGATTCCTTTGGTGTAATCATGTAAAGAAGCACTAGTGCCCATCCCAGGTTCCACAATAAATCAGGTGGAGGAAGCTCTCTCTGTGTGGTTTTGGTGATGATCTTGGTCTATTGGGAAACAATGTTTATTTCTAAACAAGCTTTAGTGTCTTTAGTGGGAAAGTAGGGGGTGAGGACCAAAAAAGGGAGTGGGGTTGTTACTGAGAAGTGTGGGAGAGATCGATATAGATTTATCCTTGCCAAAGTAAGCGTAACGATTTTGAGAACTGTTTGCAATTGGCCGTTCTTCCTTTCTTTGCTATTTGAAAAACTATATGGAAAAAAAATCTCCAGAACACTGGCTCTGCAGAGGTACCTGGGATCATTTTCATGGAACTGTTTTTATGATTTTTTTCAGGCGAGTTAGTGCTGTCCAAAAATAACAACGTATGTATTTCTTTCCATGTCTTTTATATTAGTAGTTTAGTTTTCCCAGTTGAGAAACTGCCAGCCTTATGCCTTGCACAGCCTGTTGTCACAGTGTTCATGGTATGAATGGAAGAGCACTATTGGCACAGCCAGTTTATTTTCATAGGTTAACAAGTTCCTAATGCTTCAGCGCATTAAATGGTTTCCTAGAGACCGGAAGGAGGGCATACCACCTTCTAAGGTACCTACCTTCCCACTAAGAAAGAACTTAAATCCAAGAAGGTTCAAAATCAACTGGTACATAAATTGAACTAAATCATTGTTTAAATGCTCATAGGAGCCGATAGCTCCCATTGTGTCCAGCAGAGTGTTTCTGACACCCTCTGTCACTTGTGGAACAAAGAAGGACTCTCCCTGCCAACCTGACCCTGGGGAGACTTGCTCCTCCACTCGTAGTGACCATTGTGACTGTTTGCAGGGGATCTTGGCCTCTGTCCCTTTCAAATGGTCTGGCAGAATTCTCATCAGGAGAGCCAGAAGAGAATCTTGTAAATCTTCTCCCTTCAATTCTGTAATAACAAACCCAACCCAACGTCTCCCCCACCCCCTAGTCACTGGAGCTACTCCAGCTCAGCACTGCCCCAGGCTCAGAGACATCACGGGACTCTTGCATACAGAGCCCAGGTTCTCTCAGACTTAAGTCTGTAGGCTGCTGGTTCTGTCTTTAAAATGCATTTGCAGTTACTGGGTTTTGGTCTTCTTCATTATTCCCTTGTGTCATTGTCCCAGTCACTGTATCCCTGTCTTGACCCCCTAGCCTGTCGATATCTAACTCCCTGCTTCAGTTTTCTGGCCAATGGCCCAGTTCCTCTAGGAGCAAATTCTGGTCTTGTTGCTGGTCCTACTGAGGAGGCATGCCCTACCCTCAGCAGGACCAAATGACAGCTTGAGCTCAGCACAGTGCAGCTGTAGACTGAAGCAGTGTCTGCTTAGAGAACTCAGAGGAGGCAGGGTGCCCGAGATGAGCAGATCCAGCAAGTGACCCTGCTGAGAGTTAGATGAGACTCGCAGTGTATTAGTTTCTCATTGCCACTGTCACAAATTTGCCACCAACTTAGTGTTTTAAAATAACACAGATTTATTACAGTTCTAGAGGTCAGAAATCTGAAATGGGTTTCACTGGGCTAAAGTCAAGGTGTCAGCAAGGCCTCACTCTGTGCAGAAGCTCTATGGGAGAATCCATTGCCTGGCTTCTCTAGATTCCAGAGACTTCCTCATTCTTTGGCTTGTGGCCCCTTCCCTAATCCTCAAGCCAGCAATGGCTGGTGGAATCTTTCTATATCCTGTCACTCTGACATGGCTTCTTCTTCTTTTTTTTTTTTTTTTTTTTTTTTGAGACAGAGTCTCACTGTCTTGCCTGGGCTAGAGTGCCATGGTGTCACCCTGGCTCAAAGCAACCCCAAACTCCTGGGCTCAAGTGATCCTTCTGCCTCAGCCTCCCGAGTAGCTGGGACTACAGGCATGTGCCACCATGCCTGGCTAATTTTTTGTATATATATTTAGTTGGCCAATTAATTTCTTTCTATTATTAGTAGAGACGGGGTCTCGCTCTTGCTCAGGCTGGTCTCGAACTCCTGAGCTCAAGCAATCCACCCGCCTCGGCCTCCCAGAATGCTAGGATTACAGGCGTGAGCCACCACGCCCGGCCTGACACGGCTTCTGTCATCACATCTCCTTCTCTGACACTCACTGTCTTGAGTTTCTCACCAATACTGTGCCTGCCATTCATTATTCTAACATTATTCTGCATCACCAGATATTGAGGAGTGGTGGCATCCTAGAGTCAGGTGGGTTCCCAATATGAATCCTGACATTATGGTAGAGGAGGAACAGGGATCTGATAGACTGGCAAACTGAGCCAGGTGCAGAAGTCATCACAGAATTCAAATGAGGAAGCACAATCCCTTTTGAGAATTTTGACTGAAAGAAAGCACTACCGGTTTGCAGTCTGCAATTTCAATTAGGATGGTTTCTTAAATTCTTTATAATTACATTTTTTTCTCCCACACAAGACTCCCTTAGTCTGGAGTTCTTGTAGTGGGCACTGCTTTCAGACTTGAGGTGTTTTAGGATACAAGCTGGCCAGACATTTAGCAGGCACTTAGCCAGCTCAGGCCTATGGAATTTTCCACTCTCAGCTAAAGAAAAGAAAAGGAAAAAAAGGTAAGAGTGTGTGTAGATGTGTGTGTGTGTGTGTGTGTGTGTGCACGCGCACGCACACGCACGTGAATGTGTGGTGGGGGGCAGTGTTTAAAAGAGAATGGGATGGTTTCACATCACAGAGAATAATAACTCTTTGGCTGACAAATCCCAAGATGCCTCTCATGTGTCCTGTGTAAGATGCTTCACCCAGCCTGAAGGTCAAGTCAGACCCGGCACAACCCTCCTATGTTTTCAAGGTAATCACAGGACCCCTTCGCAGAAATGGGTTTCTAAAACGCATAGTTGGAGAAGTAGAGGGATGGACTGGAAAATCTCTCTGCGTTCTTTCTGGCTTCATGACGATTTCAGTTGAGAGAGAAATTGAAACTTCCTCTCTCCACCAAATTCAGTCACTGCCATCTTAGAGACACCACAAAAGCTTCCGGGCTGATCACATTTGCACCAGCCCTCCCCACGCTGACCAGTATGTCTATGATGATCTGACGGCACAGAGCTTTACTGCCCCCAAGAAGCACTCTATCATAGATGGAGATTGCATTTTCTATTTTTACATCAATTCTAATTGGCCATGGCTATATTTCTCCCAGGCCCAGCCTATCTTTTTTTTTTTTTTTTTCCCAGGGCCCTGGCTAACTGACCTGGCTGTAATGCACAGAAAATTATTATGTAAAAGGTCAGGGAAACTCCCAGATTTTGTAGAGACAAAATATACATTAACCATCTTTACTTTCAGCTGTTCCATTTTTTTCTTTTTCCCCCCAATAGGAAAATAATTCTAATTCTCCTTATAAGCCATCTCAAGTTAAATATTCAGATATTTTATGTTAATTTTTATTAACATAAAAATTACGTTAAAATTTTTTCTAACATATTTATATATGAAAAATCTCTACTAATTTTTACATGTGAAAGGGTATTAATTGTAGTCCTACTTAAGTCTTCTTTAGAAACTGTTGTTCATTTTCTCAAAATTATGGGTTCTTTCCCTTCAACCTGGCTTATTTTATTTTGTTTTGTTTTGCTGATTTACTACTCTTTGCTTTGGAGTTTTCTCTTTTTGTACTGGCCCTCGGCTGAACGTCACAGATTATGAGTAGTGTGCGTGAGATAAATGAGCTTTGTGACAGAGTTGATGCCTTAGAACCCTGGAACATCTGGGGCTGTGTTAAGTAGCAGAAAGAACTAGAAGGGAAGTGTGTTGCTGGAGGGCAAGCTGGAAAGAAAGAAAAGTGTGCTGAGCTGTGGAAGATGGTTCCCTTGGCTGAGGGCAAAGATAGATACCTTCATTCACTTCATGCGAAAATCCCAAGGGAAATGCTTTTGAATCCTTGAATTGAAGGGAAGCAGAGAGTCTATTTCCACTGATTTCTTTTTAATGGATTAAATCTACTTAGGGCAAGGTGGTGGGGGGAATGGAGGAAGACAAGTCAAGGGCTTACTCTGAGGGAACTGAAGGATGAAAAAAGGTAGGATGAAAGGAAGGGATTTTTTTACATAACAATAGACCAAGAGACCAAAGATTAAGTATTAACAATATTTAATGGATATAGTAGTGTATTTTTAAGACTCAGATGGGAAGAAATCAGACCCTTTAGAAACTGTACTAGGTAAATGGAACAGTTTTGTCAGGGATTAAAGGGGTGAGTAGACGTTTATTCAAGGGCTGGAGGTGGCGCATACGGTCAACTTGCATAATTCAAGACCCCAAATCAATTAGTTAAGGAATTCAGAAAATACTCCTATGCAGTTCTCCACCATATATGATAGTTGCAACCCAATTCTTCAATTTTGGTGGAGGTCAGAGACATGTGACCACCAGACACCTGTAGAGGCCAGATTTCTGTTGGAAGCCCACAGTGGAGGGACTCTGGTGCCAGGTCTGCCTGCCCTCCCTTCCTCCATCCTGGCCTCTACCAGAGTAGAAGGGGGTACCAGCTCACACCTATACTAGACCCATAGTTCTCCAGGCAGCAAATCTTGCTTGATAGGAATGGTGGCAATGGAGGCTGCCCCACTGGGCCCTTATGGCTTTCTCTGAGAGTGGCCCCCGCTGGGAATGGCTTTCTCAGATTGATGACATCCTCTCCCTTCCAAGCTGCTTTCTTCCCCTTTGCACCTTCTACTACCCCCAGCTGCTCTCCATTCTGATTTTCTTTAACTGCTGTTCCTGGTGTTCACCTCTGTACTTCTACCTTCTAGGAAAATCTTCTGTGCGTCTGGCTGCCTGAGCCGTCCCCACTACCAGAGCTCTCCCACAGCCAGCACCTTGGATTCTCCCTTCTACCATGCCCTGGGCAACGTCATTTGACGGTGGGCACACCTTCTCTCCCCTTCTCATCTTTTTCTCACCTCTTCTTTCCTTCTCTTCTCTGTGTGGCAAAAAAGTGTTCTCCGTGGGACAGAGCCATCACTGTGTTTATTTCTTTTTAACCTTTTCTTTAGCCAAGGGTGGAAAATTCCAAAGATCTGAGCTAGTGATGGCTGGGTGCCTTTTCTGGAAATCCAGTGGCCTGGGTGCCAAGGGAATGTCGTGGAGCTACGCATCTGGCAAGGTTGTCCCTTAAAATGTTCTGGCTTTTGATTTTAATTCCAACTGAAAGAAGAGGGAGGTTCTATCCACGGAATTATGGAATCAGAATGAAGAATTTAAGAAATGATACAATCATAACTACAGAGCTTGGTTTACATTACTTTGTTTTTTTTTCTGCTGGGTTTAATTGGTCTTTGGCTTAGACCTTTCAAAAGTGAATCCTTTTGTATGAGAGACAAATGAAGTTCCTGCAGATCAATTTAAGGAGGATTTTGCTTTGTGGGGGTAATTATTTGGCAGAAGCCAGGTACATTTCAGAGCAACTTGGATTGGTCTCATCCAGGAGCAGTTGTTACTAGGTGGAGTTGAACAGGCTTATCCCACCCTAATGTTTCTTGCCCCCTCCCTGGAGAAATAATTTGGGCAGGGTTTTATCCACATATCCCTAGGGCTGTAATAAGTTACAATTGGCCATCTTCATGGTAAGTTGAAAGTTATCTTCTTGGAATAGCTAGAAACTGTCCATCATTCTGCTGCCTCTTGGGAGTGTGGGGGACAATAACAAAATATCCAAACCCATAAAATATTAACGATCTGCATTGGTTCCACATTACCATAAATAAGCGCACAGACTTCTTAGTGGGAACTTCATGTCCTTTCATGTCCATCAGTAAGGCCCAGCCCACTTTTCACTTCTCTTCTCCCACCAGGTGCCTTCCTGTGGCCTGTACTCTAGCCATGCGGAACCATCACACTTCTCCAAACACAATTTGTAGTTTATCACCTCCATACCTTTGTTCATGCTGACTCTCATCCTAAGATGCCCTTTTAACTCCTTCCCTGCTAAAGGGAATCCTGTCTGTCCTACAGAGCTTAGGTCAAATGGCTATCTTCTTCATGACTGCCACATTTCGAGTAACTTGCTCCTTCTGCAGGCTTATAGCCCCCTACTGGTTGAATTGGTTTCCTGTGGCTGCCATAATAAATAACTACAAACTGGGTGGCTTAAAAGAACAAATTTATTCTCTAACAGATCTAGAGGCCAGAAGTCCAAAGTCAGTATCACTAGGCCTCGTTCCCTCAAGAGACTTTAGGAAACGATCCGTTTCTTGGCTCTTCCAGCTCTGGCAGCTGCCAGCATTCCTTGGCTTGTAGCTGCATCACTCCAATCTCTGCTTCTTGTAAAGACACTTGTGATGACATTTAGAACCCACCCCAATAATCCAGGATGTGCCCCTTATCTCAAGATCCTTAACTTAATCACACCTGTAAGGACCCTTTGGACATAAGGCACCATTTGCAGGTTCTGGGAACTAGGATGGGGGCATATTTTTTGGGGGGACCATTTTTTGCCCTGTGTGTGTGTTCTTTAGTTTTAGAGGGGATTGCTTTCATTCTGTCTTATAACTATAGTTGTTGACAGCTTCTCTTGTCCATTAGAATGTAAATATCTTAAGAGCCTTGGCAGGAGAATAGAAAGATAATGCAAAAGCTAATGCTTAGTAGTCATACCAGAAGGGCCCAGCAATTCCACTGACAGTTTGTGTTACCCTGGGCAGGCTCTTTCACCTTTGGAAATCTCTTTTTATTCATTTGTAAAAATGGAAACAGTAACATTGGTATTGATGGGCCTTGTGGAGTTGTTTATAATAGCAAAAAAAAAAAAAAAGCCACAAAAAAGGCTTAACCTAAATGTTCAAACGTAAAGGATTATGCAAGTATATATCCATATAACAGAAAACCATGTAGTCATTAAAATGACATCTATATTTATTATTAATATGGGGAAAAGTTTATGTTATGGGCCAGCATGCAAAGTATGATCGTGTTAGTCCATTTGTGTTGCTATAAAGAAAATACCTGAGGCTGGATAATTTATAAAGAAAAGAGATTTATTTGGCTCATACTTCTGCAGACTGTATATTATGGTGTCAGCATCTGCTTCTGGTGAGGGCTTCAGGGAGCTTCCAATCAAGGCAGAAGGCGAATGGGAAGAAGGCATGTCACGTGGCTAGAAAAGGAGCAAGGGTGAGGGGGTGCCCATGCCCTTTTAAACAACCAGCTCTTGAGTGAACTCATTTATTATCCTGGGTAGAGCACCAAGCCATTCATGAGGGATCCACCCCCATGACCCAAACACCTCCCACCAGGCCCCACCTCCAACACTGGGGATCAAATTTCAACATGAGATTTGGAGGGGACAAACATCCAAACCATATCAGTGATCCTATTTTATGCAATAATACATATGTGATACATGTGAATTTAGTTAATCACTCTGTGCCTCAGTTTCTTCACTTGTAAAATGTAAATAATGATTGTACTGACCTCACAGGGTTGGTGTAAGGATTGAGTAAAATAAGACAATAAAGCACTTAGAACAAAGCGTGGTACATAGAGAAGAACTGAATAAATGTAGCTATTAGTATTATTGTTATATTCAAAGAAAACATTCCCAAAGGAGGTTTGTGTGTTTATAATGTATGCGTATATATTATGTGTGTGTGCATAATATTAAAATGCCTATCTCTGGATAGTGGAATTGTGAATAAACTTTATTCTTGCTTTATATTTTCTATTTTTAAAATATTTATTCATTTATTTTACATTGAGCATTATTGTTTTTATAATCAAAAAGTAGAGTTCAAGATAAGAACCATACTTTCAGGGTTGCAGTATTTCTGTGAGGTATACATATGACATATAGTATCTGTATAATAATTAGCTATTATTATTAAGATAATTTTTTCCTGTAATCCTGCAGCTTCTTGCCCAGTGATTTGCACATTTCAGATTCTCAGTCTGCTGAATCAGTAAAAATAGGGTGGTCTAGAAATTAGAGACTTCAGTCTCTACTTGCTTTTAATTCCTATCTTAAGTATTCCCGGAATTTTGATCAAAACGTGTTTTCTATAAAGTGAAATTTTGAAGAATATTTGTAGTTAATATGTGTATATACTCACTATATATACCTGTACATCTACATATTTCATATTATCTTTATAATTTTTGAGAGGCATAAATGCCTACTCTGAATTTTCTGAAATGTAAATTTAAAATAGCTCCCATCTTTCTGGCATGTGAAATGTGTCTTAGGTTGTTGGTACTGCAGTCCTCCTTTGCTGCCATTAAGAAGATTAATCACTAAGGGACTTAAATTTCAAGTAAAGCTAATTAATTTCCATTGATATTGCAAGGATTTCTGGTCCAGATTTCCCTGATTTTGAACATGCTGCATCTTTGTTCTTTTATTTAAAACAATCTTTAGACTTCTTGTGCGCTTAAATGCAAATGGATGGAAGAATTACAGATGAATGAGTAGCTTTGAAATGGAAGGTTTTGCCTCTGACATTTAAAATAATTAGATTATGATGCACATTGTGGTAAGCAGGGTCTCTTTTTCCCTCTGCACCGGTAGTCTTTTTTTTTTTTTTTCTATCAGCATGCACATCCTTGAGTCGTTTCTTTCTTCTTGTTTTTGTTCTTCTGTCTTCTCCCCACTGCATTTCTCTTTTTCTTTCCAATACTCACTCTGATCGCAATATAAAACTGATATATAAAAATGATTTGTTGCATTTGGTGGCATGCACCTGTAATCCCAGCTACTCGGGAGGCTGAGGCAGGAGGATCCCTTAAGCCCAGGAGTTCAAGTCCAGCCGGTGTAACATAGTGAAACCCTGTCTCTTTAAAAACATGGTTTGGCATATTTAAACTGAGTTTTGGGTATTTACTCTTCATAACTTAAAAAGTAGGGGAAAAGGAGGAATAAATAGGCAGAGCACAGAGGGTTTTTCGGGCAGTGAAACTACTCTGTATGATACTACAATGGCAAATATCTGTCATTATACATTTGTCCAAACTCATAGAATGTACACCACCAAGGATGAATTCTAATGCACACTATGGACTTTGGGTGTTAGGTGTGATTGTAGTAAATGCACCACTCTGGTTCTGGATGTTGGTAGTGGGGAGACTGTGCGTGTGTGGGAGTGGGAAGTACGTGAGAACGGAACTCCATACACTCTGCTCAATTTTGCGATGAATCTAAATCTGCTCTAAAAAATAGAATCTATTAAAAAATAAGATGCATACAGTATTTCCTTTTTCTCTTTGTAAAAAATAAATAAGCTAAATGTAGTTCTTTTGCATCTATGTGGACATTTAACTTTTCTGCCTGTCAGTAATCCTGATAGTTAAAATTGTTTTTAGTCCCATCCCTGGTAGTTTAGAAGCTTGCATTCCCAGCTCTCTTGCCAGCTTGTTTGGCATAATTATGAAGACTAACTATCGAATGTGGATTGAACGCTTTGAAGGCTTTGGATGAAAGGTGCTAGGTAAAAGCAAAGCAATTTTATTGTTACATTAGGCCATTACGAGTCAGAAATTTTAAGATCTACTCCTAACTGTGTGACCCAGGAGTCAACGTACCCATGAAATGGGTATATGAACCACCCAAATCACGGTGAAGAGGTACCTGCTAATCAGATGCAGGCTTTGGTACAGCTGTGTTTGCTCAACCAAATTTGGGCAAATCAAATCATTTTGCATACACCAGGGGCGTCTGACTTTTGAATAAGCTTTATTGGAATCCTTTGGCAAAGCAAAGAATCTTTTTGTAATGCAAATGACCACCCACTAATTTATATCTTTTGTAAGGCAGGGTTTTCTGAGGTAGGATTTAAGTTTTTGTAACACCGGGACACTCCTATGCCATTTACAATCAGATTGTTTCCGTGCCTGGGAGAGAAGAATCACTCTGGGAAGTTGCATTAACTCCTTCAGGCCTGAAGGAGTAATTTAGTCAATTACTGTTTCTGGGAACTAAATAATACCCTTGTCACCTGAAAGATTTAAAATAGCCTTTGTAAGTGGCTCTTTCGTCTCTCAGAGAACATGACTCATTCCTTCGTTGTAACCTGAAAGAAATACGAGTGTCAGAAGACACTTAAGGAAACTTAAGTTATACTTCTAAACATCAGTAGTAGAGGTCTTAAATATTAGGAAACCAATATATGGGTCGAAAGTTGATGGTTGGAGCCACTCATTAGGATATAGCTAAAAGGGCAAAGGGTGGTCCAGCAGTTCTTCCTGGAATATTCCTTGGGGAAATTCTTGCTGGCAGCATTAAGGCTCGTGAGCTCTGGCTGTATTCTGTGTACCATAGCTTGTCTTATTCTTTGTCCAGAGAGCCCACACCCACCCACCCTCCCCGCATTTCTGACTGCCCCATGTTTACACATGGCCCCATAGTGTTTCTGCTGCCAGCTTTACTTAGGGTTGCTCCCCCTCAAGCAGCCTTTGGATCCATCTTCTCCATATAACCAGTGAAAGGAAGCAAAGCGTATTAGAACATGTCTTGCGTTAGTGCTGGGAGATAGATTGCATTCCTGCACTTCTTAAAACCCATGTTCTTGACAACATAAAATGGAGCTGTGTAGGGTGAGATTGTCCAAGTCTGGGTCAGCCTTTGCCTTTCATTGACCTCAGTGGATGCCAGTTAATGGAAAAATATGATCAGGGTTCACCCTATGGAATCATTGCTTAATATTGTAGATGACTCATTGGAATTAGTGTGTTAGAAAATCACTTCCAGATGTGTAGCAGAAACTTTTCCAAAAGGGAGAAATACGCTCTGGAAAACTGAGTTCGTTTTATTGTTTTTTTTTTTTTTTAATGGTCATAGGGCCAGAATCAAATCTCCTTCTGCATGGTTAGTCAACATATATTTGGACTTCTAAGTAGTATGATCCCGACAGTCACATAAGTAGGGGCTGCCTTCAGTCTTCTTAGCCCCTATCAGTGTCTGCTTTCTCCCTGCCTCCCATCTTCTCACAATGATGGATGATTTGGAAGCCTTACTACTCCCTCGGGCTTTGGCCTCATTCCTTATCGTTATCAGCAAACGTTTACTGAGCATTCCTATGTGAAGGCACTTTGCTAGGTACTGTGAAGGATGGAAGAAACTTCTAGTTGAAGAACACCGGAAGTGCAGGTCATATAGGAAAGTGACCGCCACTGTGAGCTCTGGTGTTGTGTCTAGGTTGAAATGCCGCTTTCCGGCTGTGGAATATTGGGAAAGTTGCTTACGCTTTCTAAGTCTCAGCGTGTTTGTAAAATGGGAACGATGGTGACATTCGTACCTACTTCATAAGGTAAGCGTGAGGCCTAAGGGAGATTAATCCGTGGTCAACACTTAGCATAGGCTAAATGTTAGCTGTTATTCTTCATCTAATTCACCTCTCTGTGTGGTTTATGTGTGTTTTGGTGTGTGAAGGGGGAACACGAAGCATGAGTGACTCTCTCCAAGAAGCAACCACAGTGTTTGATTTTTGGAATTCCCTTTATTTCACTGCAGTGGAAAATTCACTGGCTTCTCGTATTCAGTCAATTTTTAGTTGAACTCTGTTAAAAGAGGTGATGTGTTGTCATCTCCTTGGAAGCACCACACGACAGATTTTGTAGCTCACGCAATAGTCAGAAGGAAAGTATTTGTAAGTAGCGCAGCCTAGAGCTCTTACAAAAGCCGAGTCTGCTCTAATAAGGTGTTTTTTGTAAATAAAGTCTTATGTTTTCCATCCTACTTATTTTTTACAACTCACCTATTATCACATCGTATTTGAGCAGTTTTTTATTGAATGCGTATTCTCCCCTCTCCCCAACCTCAAAGATAACATCAGTAAGTGTGTTTCTGTACTAGAATGTGATAAAAAAATTCTAAAACTTGAATACTGCATCAGAAGAGGAAAAGATCATAACCATTGCTATTCCATAGATATTTATGTCTTTACTCTTTGAAGAATTGAAAATGTTTGGGAATTCATGAAACTGCTACAGAATCTTCTGTACTGGTTAAGTGCCTGCACTCTAGAGTTAAACAGCCCTGGCTTTAAATCCTGGCTATATGAGTTTTCTGTTGCTGCAGAGCAAATTGCTACAAACTTAGCAGCTTAAAATAACACACGCTTACTATTTTATAGTTTTTCTGGGTCAGAAGTATGGGCAGGGCTCAGCTGGATTCTCTGCTCAGGGTTTCACAGGTGTCGGCAGGACTGTGTTCTCATCTGTGGCGAAGGGGCCTTTTCTAAGCTGGCACAATTCAGTTCCTTATGGTTGTAGAACTGGTCCCGTTCTCTTGCTGTTTGTCATCTTGGGGTTGCTTTCACCTCCTAGAGGCCACCCTCAGGTCCTAGACAGGTGAGCTTCTCATAGCATGGCAGTTTACTTCTTCAAACCTCGGTTTCTCTTCTAGGAATCACCTGATTAGGTCAGGCCCACCCAGGACAGTCTCCCTTTTGATTAACTCATAGTCAATTGAGTAGTAACCTAATCGTGGGAGTAATGTGTCTCAATAGTCATGGGTCCTGCTTACATTCAAGAGGACGGTTAGATTAAACAGGGCAATTTGACCAGGAGGCAGGAATCTTAGGGGGCATCTTATTAATAGAATTCTGCTTATTTAGCTGACTATATCGCTTACTTGGGCAAGTTGCTGACCTTTTTACATCTGTTTTTCCATTGATAAAATGTGAGTAACGATAGTGTCCTCTACCTTATACGGTCATTGCTAAAATTACATGAGATAACACATGTAATGCATTTAGCATAGCGCCTGGTGTTTAGTGAGTTTTTTTTTTTTTTTTTGAGACAGAGTCTCACTCTCTTGCCTGGGCTAGAGTGCCATGGCATCAGCCTAGCTCACAGCAACCTCAAACTCCTGGGCTCAAGCAATCCTCCTGCCTCAGCCTCCCGAGTAGTTGGGAGTACAGGCATGTGCCACCATGCCTGGCTAATTTTTTCTGTATGTTTTTAGTTGGTCAGTTACTTTCTTTCTATTTTTAGTAAAGATGGGGTCTCGCTCTTGCTCTGGCTGGTTTTGAACTCCTCACCTTGAGCGATCCTCCCTCCTCGGCCTCCCAGAGTGCTAGGATTACAGGCAGGAGCCACTATGCCTGGCCTAGTGAGCTTTCAATAAATGTTAGAATCATAGTAGAGAAGAGCTCCTTTCTTCCTCCCCATAATGAGATGGCTTTGAAGGTAGAGCATATGATCACATGCTAAAGAAGTTTTTTCCTTATGATTTGAGTTAAATGCAAAAAAGGACTTCCTAAGAATAAAGGTTATTTGATGCTGAAATTTCTAAGCCATTTTTCTTAGAATGTCTAGGTGAAGGCCTTTCTAGAGATAGCTTCTAATTTGATTCTTCGTAAATGAATGCATGTGCAGCACTCAATTCATGGCCTCTGCTGACCTGGGGTTTGAGGTGTGTTTCCTAGGTAACATAAAGATTTCAAATGTTAGTCTTATGAAGAAACAGTTTGGTAGGTCAGGGATCTATACATGACAATATCTTTGAATAACAAATCAGTACTTTGTACTGGGTTTCTAACCTTCAGCCTAAGGATATTCTAACAGTTCAGCCTCAAGACAGTCCTGAAATTTAGACTTAGTTTATTCACATAAGCTACTTAGACAAGCCCTTTCAAGGGGATTTGAGTATGGCTCCAGGGCCATCCCTAGAAGAAAATGACTATGTGTTACTTTTTCTCATTGTCTGTAGAAACCGATCATACTTCAATAATACTTAGCAAATAAACTCCCACGTGAACAAATAGTTGTTTAGAAGACCCATTTTGCAGGTTGGGGTGATTGGAGAGGAAGAAGAAGAGAAAGAAGTGAAGAGACAAGAAACAAAGGGCAGAGAGACAAGAAAGGGAACGTCTACAATTTACAAATTGTAGGAATCACTTCTGAAGAGTATGATCCTTTGTGATAGAACTGAACTTGGGTATCACTTTTCACAATAGTTGCTTAAACATTTCACTCCATTCAGTAGTGACAAATCTGCATGTTTATCTTCCATGTGAGAAGTTTGGAAGTTTGAGTAGTTAAGAACCAGCCAGATAAAGGGAGCTGGTGGAGCTAAGAAACCCCATAAGGTTATGAGACCTTATGTCCCCATCACTGCACTCACCCCTACTGCAATCACTACCCCACCCAGTGTGGGTTCCTTTTTTGTGACTCTCACTAGTATACTAGTGTCCTACAGCATCAGCTGCCTAAGGAGGAGCCAGGTTGGGAGAGGAGTCACAAGTTTGTGACCTCATTGAAAAGACCTCACTTCTTGTTCCTTTACCCACCGAAGGAAGGAAGTATAAGGCTTCCTTTCCCCATCTATAGTTTAGGCTGTCTTCTTGCTCCCTAAAAATTTTACCCATACCTCCTTGAAAAAATAAAGTTGATTAAAAACTTGTTCACACCAGAGGACACTAACAGAGTAAAAAGGCAACCCACAGAATGGGTGAAAATATTTGCAAAGTGTATATTTCATAAGGAATTGATATCCAGAATATATAACAAGCTACAACTCAACAACAGCTACCCCAAAATGCAATTTAAAAATACGCAAAGGACTTGAATAAATATTCTTCTGGGGAAGAAATGTCTAATAACCACATGAAAAGATGCTCAGCATCATTAGTCATCAGGGAAATGCAAATCAAAACCACAATGGATACCACCTCACACCTATTAGGATGGTTGTTATCCAAAAGCCTAGAAAATAACAAGTACTGGGGAAGATGTGGAGAAACTGGAACCCCTGTGCATTGCTGGTAGGATGTAAAATGTTACAACCACTGTGGAAAACAGTTTGGTGGTTCCTCAGAGAGTTAAATGTAGAATTACCATATAATCCAGCAATTCCTTCTAGACAGAATCAGGAACTTCTCCCCAAAAGAACTGAAAGCAGGGACTCAAACATACTTGCACACCAGTGTTCATAGCAGCATTATTCCCAATAGCCAAAAGGTGGAAACAGCCCAAATGTTCACCAGCAGGTGAATACATAAACAAAATGTGATATGTACATGTAATGTAATATTATTCAGCCTTAAATATGAGGGAAATTCTGGCCAGGCACTGTGGCTCACGCCTGTAATCCTAGCACACTGCGGGGCCGAGGCAGGAGAATTGCTTGAGGCCAGGAGTTTGAGACTAGGCTGGACAACATACAAGACCCCATCTCTACAAAACAAAAAAATTAGCTGCAAGTGCTGGTATGTGCCTCTAGTCCCAGCTACTCGGGAGGCTGAGGCAGGAGGATTGCTTGAGCCCAGGAGTTTGAGGTTACAGCCAGCTGCGATGATGCCACTGCACTCTAGCCCAGACAAGAGAGCAAGACCCTGTCTCAAAAAAAAAAAAAAAAAGGAGGGAAATTCTGACACAAAATGTTAAAATGTGGATGAACCCTGAAAACATTATGCTAAGTGAAAGAAGCCAGTCACAAAAGGACAAATTTTATATGATTCCACTTGTATGAGGTACCTAGAATAAGCAAATACAGAGAGACAAAATAAGCCACGTGTGGTGGTACACACTCTGTAGTCTCAACTACTTGGGAGGCTAAGATGGGAGGATTTCTTGTGCTCTGGAGTTGTAGGCTGCTACAATAGTGCGTCTGAATAGCTACTGTACTCCAGCATGGGGAACATAACGAGACCCCATCTCTTAAAAAAAAATAAAAAAGAAAATAGAGTTTACCAGGGACTGGGGAGAATAGGGAGTAAGGTGTTAGTGTTTAATGGGTACAGAGTTTATTTGGGAGGATGAAAAAGTTTGGAAATGGGTAGTGGTGATGATTGTAGGATAATGTGAATGTACTTAATGCCACTGGAGCGTATGCTTAAGAATCGTTAAAATTGTAAATTTTATGTATATTTTACCAAAATAATACCCTCCAAATTAAACTGATTATATATTCTTGTATTATTACAACAATATTTGTTTGTGCTAGAAAACTCTGGGGGAAAACATAAAAGGAAGCAGAAAAAAACCCTGTAATTCCTCCATTTAGAACATATAGACCTTTAACGTTTTGATTTGACTATATTTCCTTTTAACTACCCCGCCCTTGTCAGTAAAAATGATAGTCACTCTCTTCCACTTCCTGTACACGTGGTATACTATGCCTACATACTCCCCAGTGAAATTTCGGCGTCTTAACCCACAAACAGAAAAGAAAGAAAAAAAGGCCTCTGAGTAGTGAAAAACACAGCTACCGGGGTAGGCGCTGTCAGAAGGACAGTGGCTCTCAGGCCATGACTACATCATGGGAGCAGCTTCCATCATCTCCATGCTCCACACTGAGCCCCATCACAGTGGCCGACATTGAGTCAAGTCCTCATCAGACTGAGTGTAGTCGGCATGGCTCTTGCTTTGAGAGATGATGAGAGATCTCATCTCTTCTGTCCTCTCTCAGCTGTTCCGTCCACTCACTGCCCCCAGGACCTTTTGAAAGGAGCTCAGTCCAAGGGTCCCTGAGGGAGATAAAGATGCTGGGGTTCTGCAAGGGCTGCCTTTGCCTGTTTGCCTGATGGCCACCTTGCTTACAGCCTGAAGGTGGCTGCTCTCAGGTTGCAGCGTTTATAAGAAAGTGGGGGCCAGTCCCTGACCTGGCAGATGCTACAGCTTCTACAGTAGGTGCCAATACATTGCTGGATTCTGGGAAACTTTTACCGAGCTGGACCGTATTGCTCCCTCAGAGGAAAGAGGAAAAGGGTCAACAGTTGAACAAGGGACAGGGTTACTGACACAGAAAGCTGTTAAACATTTCAATGGGCTCTGCCTTGAATTCTGAAAAGAAATTATTTGCTTTCCCACTTGAAAATGGGATATTATTTAAACACGGGATGAAAATTGCATTGGAGAGAGTGGGCTTAAATAGCAAGAAACCCTTCAGTTGACCTAAGCAATAATCCTGTTTTGCCAGAATTCTCTTGATTAGGAAATATGTAAGCAGCGGTGAAGTAATTACACTGATCTTCCTCCATAAACATGATGGGACTCCGCATGCAAACAAGTGCTGCCCTTTCAGTTGTTACCCATCATGGCAGGCCACACCTTTACTCCCTAATGTTGTCATTGCTCAAAACCCTGAGAATTTCCCTCAGAATTAGTCTGGAGTCATCTAAGATGTCCAGGGCTTTAACTATATAGTCACATTTCATATACTGTATATATTTTTATCATTAGATGAGTGCCTGCATTTTAGTAGTAAAGGAAAACTATCATTTTAAAAAACTGACTTCTAATGGTTTAATAGTGTTTCTCCAAGACTATGGTTACATCATTGTTGCCATCTGCCTTTTTTTCTGGTTGATATAGGTCTGGTCATTTTAAGTGAAAAGATTCTGTTTCTTAGCCTGGGGTTTCCCATAGCTTATTGAAATGCCTAGAATTTTTAAACACCTTGTATTTAGAACTTAGATAGGGATCTTCCTCTTTTACTTTTGGAGCAGTGTGTCATGCACATAGCAGGTGCTCAATAAATATTTGTTTCGTGTATGTGTCTTAGAAATTAAAGGGATTTTTGAATGCTCGCCCCAGATTCCATATACTCAGAAGTTTCTTTTATGTCGTTTGGAACACTATAACTACTAGAAATCAATTTAATAAACAGTATGAATCCATTTTGGAAGGAGAAAAAATATAAAAGAGATGGTTTTTATCATCAGAATGTTAACAGTTGTCATCTGTGGAGGGTGGGTTTCTAAGTGGCTTCTATTGTCTTTGTTATATTTTTGGATTAAAAATTCTTCAATGAACATGTGTTGCTTTTATAATTACAGAAAACCAGTAACTCTTACATGAAAATAATGCAACCTGTTTATATGAAGCTAGTAAGGCATAGAGTCACCCAGTTTCTTGAGTCACACACTCCTTTGAGATTCTGGGAAGCTATGGACCCTTTTCCCAGAAAGATGTATATACATCATTTTCCATGTAATTTCAGAGTTTCACAGATCTCTTTTAGCCTATCCAAGGATCACTTAAAACCCTAGATTAGGAACTACTTTAGGAAGTGGATAAAGTGGCACCCCAAAAGATGTTGGCTGCCAAATAAATGTGGGATGATGTAGAGTTATATGCGTGTTGTTGACACCATTGTGGGGCATCTGGTTCAGAGCACGGTCCTTGCATCAGGCGAAGTAAGTCAATCAGCACACCATCCTAATAGAGGGATTTTTCCATTTGTGAAACCTCAAGCACCCTATTCTTCTACAGGCAGAGGCACAGGGAGCTGTCAAGGAGTAAGGCAAAGCCTTGAAGGCAGGCCTAAGAGCCCAGTTGAGCCTAGGGTTTGTATCTGTGTGAACAAAAGACCCTGAGTACCCAGTTGGGATTTTCTCCAGTAGCAGAAAAGGCTGGAAGCCTCCTGGAGCAGCAACAGAGGGGAAAAAAAAGAGAAGGGGATTTGATCCAGGGCTGGGGAGTGGCAGTGGATGTGGTTCAAAATGACAAGGTGTTAATGAGAGCACTATTTGTGGCGGAGGACTGGGAGGTCCCTCTGTAAATGAAAGCAAGACAGGAATGCACTGTCACAGTGAGAGGATGGCAAGGGTTATGTTAGTCTAGTTGAAGAAGGTAATGGGGAGGTGTAGAGATTCTTTTCTAGGAAAGACACAGTTTTGTAATTATGACAAACGCTGTAGGTAGAGGCCTCAGGAGGCAGGTTGCTCTTAGTCTAAGGTTTCAGGGTAGCATTTGCAGGGGAAGAGCGGGTAGCATTGCAAAACGGGGCTGCTTAGGGCAGGGTGTGTGGGAGTGCTTCTTGCTAGTGTTGCTTATGACCAAAGCTAGTCTCAGTTTCTGGGTATGTTCAATACTGCATGTGCTTTGGAGGACTTTTAGGGGAGGAGGTGAGAAAATGTTCCTGTGGGCACATTGAGCACACAGATTAAACGTGAGCTCAAGGAAGGGAGGGACCACACAGATTAAATGTGAGCTCAAGGAAGGGAGGGACGGAAGGGGTGGGGGAGAGGGAAAGAAGGAGAGAGAGGGAGGGGTTGTTTAGGAGGAAGCTTGACAAGGGGAAAACTATTACCAGCACAAGTGGAGTTTTGCTTGAGTCATCAACTTCCTCTCAGATTTCATTTGAATGCCAAACCAATGCTATTTTCTACCTCCTAACACTTTAGGTTGCTTCGTATAGGTATGCCTAGTTCTATGAAAATTTCATATATGGAATTATGGATTTACCAAAAGATAAATTATTAGGTGATGATTCATACTATTAAGGTGTTCAAGAGCAGGGCTCCTTTGGACAGCTGCCTTAATGTGTGTATTTCAGTGAGTGTCTTGGAGATCATCTTGGAAAGATCGCAAGAGGCAGGAAATCTTAATGTGTGGAGGGTTAGAAAGATACTGACCATGGACTTGTACTCTGCTCATTCAATCATTCAACATATGGTTTGGGTGAGATGGGGAAAGGGCAGTGAATAAGACAAAGACACTGTAGTCACAGATCTTCATTCTCATGGGGGCTGAGACAGAAAAGGAAATGATGGGTGCTGCACCTTGGCACCTCAGATATGGGCTAGGATGCTGAAGGAAGCATGGGAAATAGCTCTGGGTTTGAGGAGGCAAGTAGCCACTTGTGCCTGGATAGATCGGATGGCTTCTTGGGGTCTTGAAATGGGGCACCAGGTAGAGAACCAGGCAGAGGGTCAGGACCAGCAAAGATGAGATAACATGGCCCATTAGGAGATCTGCCTGCTGTGGTTGGAGGGGATGGGCTAGAGGTTGGAGGGGGAGGCCAGGTCACAAGGGGTCATGTAAGCCTCGCTGAATAGTTCGGGCTTTATTCTGTAGACTCTGGTCAGCCATTGAAGGGATTTAAACAAAGGAACACTGTGATCCAACTTATGTTTCATCAAAAGTTTAAACATTTTGGATGAAATTAGCCATTGAAAAGGTGTTGGGGACAAATTAAGTACAGATTGGCAGCTGATCTTTCCAAAATGAAATGTTCAGGTTAATTTAATCTCCGTCACATGAGGAAGATACAAGCATTTTCTCTTTTAAAGAAAGGCTCTTCACAGAAACAGGTCTCACTTTATTTGCCTCAGTAGTTTTGCATGCAACTCTAATGAGCAGTTTTCCATAATTCAGTGTAGTGCTCCTGGAAAATATAGACAATGGGGCAAATTTTCAGCCTATGCTGTCATTTTATGGATTAATTTCCACTAGCACTGACCTTCTGGCTTTCAGTTCATAAAAATGAGTAAAACATCTGTTCATGTCATTCCCTTGCTTAAAAACCTCTGCTGGCTCCCCATTCGCCTACACTAGGAAACAAGCCAAACTCATTGTCTTGGCATACGTGGCCCTCCATCAATGTGCCTTTCCAGCTCATCTTGGCCATTTCTTCTTGTTTTGTACATCGCCAGACACACAGAACACATGCCTTCATTCTGCCATGTTACTACATATGCTCTCTCTTCTTTGCCTATAACGCTTTATTCACCTTGCCTGCCATGGGGATTTTTTTTTTTTGAGATAGGGTCTTGCATTGTTTCCTGGGCTAGAGTGCAGTGGTGTCATCATAGCTCACTGCAACCTCAAACTCCTGGGCTTAAGTGATCCTCTTGCCTTAGCCTCCAGAGTAGTTTGGGACTACAGGCGCGTGCCACCACACCTGGCTCATTTTTCTAGTTTTTGTAGAGATGGGGTCTCACTCTTGTTCAGGCTGGTCTTGAACTTCTGGCCTCAAGAGATCCTCCCACCTCAGTCTCCCAAAGTGCTAGGATTACAGGCATAAGCCACCGTGCCTGGAGCCATGGGGATTTTCATTTCATCCTTCAAGGCTCAGCTCAGACACTGCTTCCTCTCCAAGCCTCCTACCCTGGTGGAATTAATCCCTCCTTTCCCTGCATCCACACAGCACTCTCTGTGTCTCCTGGCCTAGCCCTTACCCCATCGTGTGGTAGCTCCTAGTTTAGGGGTCTGTCTCTAAGGACAAAGCCCACCCCTTACCCATCTTTGTTTTCCCAGCTTTGTAGCCCATTGCCTGGCACGTGATTGACGCTTAGTGAATGTATAGAAGCTAAGTGCTGTATTTTCAATTTCTAAGTGCTCCAGAAGAGTCCTCAGGGAATGACAGCAGCAAGCCTCACTTTTGTAGCAGGTGGTCTGTGAAGTCTATGGCTACAGTATAGGATCCTTGAACATTGAAACTCAACCATTCTAATGAGGAACAACATGATCTCTATACTGGGAAGTCATTTCTTACTAAATATTGGAGGTTATTTTTTTTGGTATGTATAAGGAAGTGAAACTGGGTAGGTTATTTTTTCCCATTTTAGTTTTTTAACAGCTTTATTGAGATATAATTCATATATCATACAACTCACCCATTTGAAGTGTATATTTCAGTAGTTTTTAGTACAAAGATATATGAAGTCATCACTATGATCAATTTTAGAACATTTTCATCACTTCAAGGTTATTTATTTAAGATGTTTAAAAATCCTTTCATAGTGGTCAACCCCTAAGACTTCTTTCAAGTGGTATCTCTGGTGATAGGGGGTTTGTCACAGAGAACGGAATTGGCTTAAAGAAGAAAATAAAGATTATAGATAGGGCAGGCTTTTTTGTTTCAGAGGAAGATGTATAAAAAAAGCTGAATACCCAAGGGGTGGTTACTCAAGGGCTGCTGCTCTGACTTAACACCGTTTCTTTTTTTGAGACACAGTCTCACTCTGTTGCCCGGGCTAGAGTGCCGTGGCGTCAGCCTAGTTCACAGCAACCTCAAACTCCTGGGCTCAAGTGAGCCTCCTGCCTCAGCCTCCTGAGTAGCTGGGACTACAGGTGTGTGCCACCACACCCAGCTATTTTTTTCTATTTTTAGTTGTGAAGCTAGTTTCTTTCTATTTTCTATTTTTAGTAGAGACGGGGTCTCTTGCTGAGGCTGGTCTCGAACTCCTGACCTCAAGTGATCCTCCTGCCTCGGCCTCCCAGAGTGCTAGGATTACAGGTGTGAGCCACTGCGCCCAGCCTTAACACCCTTTCTAAGGGTAGAGAGAGGCTAAGCTGTAGGAACTGTCACACAGTGAGACCCTATAACGCTGTGTAATGTGGACAGGAAAGTGAGAGATGAGTATCTGGATGGACAAGACTGGGGAAAATTATGAAAACTTAGGAGAGTAGGCTGTGAGCTTAAAATCACGCTTGACTGAAACAACATCAGAGTGATTGTAGACTGGTCACTGAGGACCATCTGCCCAGGGTGTGTTAGGTCCCATAGAACAGTAAGATGCAAGGCATGATCAGGAAGGGCTTTGGTGGCCATCTATAGACTCCTGCCTCACCTCACTAAAACAACCTACCTGAAGAAGGTGTGCCTGTTTAGTCAGGAGTGAGATAGATGGCGTAGACATGGATCAGGTCACCATATCCTGGAATATTATGCCAAGAGGTCAGATATCTGACATTTTAAAGAGGTGAACTTAAGAAAAGTCAAAAGAGCTATCACTGTGCTCGCTTCAGCAGCACATATGCTAAAAAGAGCTATCACTTTGTTTACCTTACATAACTTTTAGAATATATTATCTCCTGCAGTGGTATAGACTTAAAATATTGGTGGATTCAAAAAAGGTAGAGATAATTTCAGATGATGGGTAGATCCAATATGACTGATTATGGAATACTAAAATATTTGTAGAAAGGTGCATTTTTGCCCCATCAAGGTTGATTTTCAAAATAGGGCTCATCAATATTTTTGACTCCATTGTCAGGAGCAAATAAGTGGGATGGGTAGACCCATTGTCAGATCCATTGGAAAACGGTGCATGGCTGCTTTATAGATTACTGAGCTCTATGACTGCATAAGTTTATGCTGTTGTGTTCAAATAACACAAACAGGACCTTTAGGCTGTTATATTTTCATGGAATGTAAGCATTTGAGGTGGCTAAATCCATATACCTGTAGAACATCTCTGCACTTTACATTTTTTCTGCTTAAAAATACAAGGTATGTTATGGTTCTGTTTATAAAACTCAGGAAAGAGTCAATGAAATTTCCTTTTTCTTCTTGTTGTTACAAGTTTACAGTGAGCACTAAAATCCCAGGTAGGTTATAAATTAGTTAATAGGCATAAAATGGGTGCAATGTAATTTGCCATTGCATGAATGAATTATTTGCAATAGTTGTGTATGTCTATTTGAATGTGTTAAATTCTTTAATTTGCTTGAAAGTCATTATGTGTACCCAAGGCACATTTTTTTTCTTTCTGCCAATAATGGTGTTCTATTCTAAAGAATAGAAAAAATCTTCTATTAATAATTTTAAAAAGGTACAATGCCATCCTCTCAATTTATTCAAGCCCTTCTTTTCATTTGTTATCTCTTTTTGTCTGTCTTTTGGGTCATTTAAATGCTTATTAGCCCAAAGTGAACACACAAAACCAGGAGGAATCGAATTCAAATCAGTTTTCCTGTCAGCCAGCGCATTGAGTAAAATTTTAATTATTGGCTAAATTGGAATTTTAGAGGACAGCGTTCTTCAAAATTCCATTTATTCATTTATAGATACTCTAGATTATTTGCATAATATTTGAGTTGGCTGTAATGAAAAATATTTGTTAACGATGTGTGAACTAATCACATAGCATGTGTATATAGTCTTGTTGATTACTTGATGTTAAAAAAAAATCTTTGCAGGTTTTTAAAAATAGTTCTTGAGTTTCTGTAAATAGTTAAATAGATTTGGAAAAGGGAAATAATTTGCTATTGAGAAAAATTTCTTCCCTTTGCTAAAACTCTAAGGAATAATGGGTTTTATTTTTCCTCAATGTTTCCATGTTACATTTAAATGCCTTTGAAATCTCATTTTGCTGACTCTTAGAACAGTAAGTTGTTGTTCCTAAACTAAAGCTGGGAACTGAAAATTGAATTCTGAAAGCATTAGCAACCACTTGCCCTTCTCTCCTTGTGTGCTGCCATGTTGGCTTGGAAGGCATATGTGTAAAAGATCAGTCTCTTTGTATTATTCAGCTGGTTATCCCTACGAGCTGCAAAAGCTTCTGGCTTTGTAGTTCTCACGGCTCTCTACTAGGTTCTGTGGAGGATATTGAGATGAATTAGACACAGTCCCTTGACAATAGCTTACTGTTGTTTTTTTTGTAATTTGATTCTTACCCACTTGAAGTTGAATCTGCCAACTCCTTTCCCCAAAGTGAAAGACCTAAGGTGCTAATCCCTACTCATTGGTGGCAAATGCTAAATTGGAAGCAGCAGTTTAGAAATGCAAAACTCCTTATCCAATTACATTACAAGCTCTCTAAGCCAGTCGTGCCCAGCATCATCAGGGCGATGAGAAGGCAAGATCTCACTTTGGTAAAAATGATAGTGTAGTTTGAGTAAGTTCTGGGAAATCCTAAAATGCAAAGTCCATCCAAGGAAATAAAGTAGGAGCCAGGTTGAGGAAATATTCTGTTTTTGTTAAGTTCAGTGCATGTAGAGCACTGGCTTTGGAGTCCATCAGATATAGATTTGAATCCTGGCGCCATGAATGTGTGACCCTGGACCTGCCTAAGCCTCAGTTTCCTCATCTGTAAAATGGGAATAATAAAAGAACCTCCCTTGCTGGGTTTTTGAGAGAATTAAATGAGATCATAGGTATAAAATGCTCAACTTGGTGTATAGTAATGCTTAAGGTAAGTGGTAAGAGAAAGTCAAGGCACTGTTTGCCCACCTACCAGGTGTTTACCATCCTGCTGAGGTGACTAAGCAAACCACCCACATGCCACAATGGATGGTAAAGACCTGTAAGGGCTATTGATGAGAGAGGTAGGAGGTCAGGCTATTATAAGAATAAGGTAAGCCAAGGTGTGGACTGGGAATAAGCACGACCAGAGGTCTCATGAAAAGTATGATTTTTCCCTTAGCTGTTTGCTTTAAGAATGGTCAACATTTTGAATTCAGTTTGTGTTTAGATTCTTATACCAAGGTTTTCCCTGCAAAATAATCTTTGTAAAAAAATACATTCATGTCTATTTTTCCAGGTTGGGTTGTACTAATTGAAACGATGACCTATGCTCCCCTATCATCGTCATCAGATTATAGTAATTTAAAGCTTCAGTACTTGGAGTTCCTATTGGGGACAAGGGAAGAGATGAGCTGGTTAAAGGTAGTCATATTTAGAATGTCAAGTACTCTTTATTTGAACCTTCTGAAAAAGTTCTTTATAGTTACGATTCCTTTATTACCATGCCATATAGGGTCCCCCTCTAGAAATCTCTAGTCTATGCTGGTGTTATTTTTCACTTCTGTGAATCACAACACAACTTTTGCTGCTCATCTTCACACACCACTCTTGACAGTTACCTGGTCTCTGATTTTATAGAGTTTATGAACAAAAGTGGAAGACAAGATGAAATGATCTGAGACCACATATACTCACGGTGAAATTCTTCCATTTGATCCAAAGGGGGGAATAGATGGACCCACATACTTCAGTGTGCAGAAACACTTGTGCAGTCACTTTCTTGGAGGAAAATGTGGCTATTGGACGTGATCATAGATGCATGAAAGCCAAGAGTGGCTTTAAGTTACGATAGATTTTGTGATCAGCGTGGGTTTATCCGCCTTCCCCACTAGACTGTGAGTTTCTCAAGAACAAGGCCTGGTTCGTTCTACCCGTGGATTATCAGGGGCTAGCACAGGGCCTGGACCTTAGTAGGGACTCAATAAACATATTGTACCCGGAACACTGAACTCATTTAGTTTTCTGTGCTGCCGGAAATTGCATGCCCCCGGAGGCCATTTTGAGTGCAAAGTGTTATTTTAAGATACTCCCTGGAGAAGGCACTCCAACCTCTGCTACAAATGTCTGAAAGGAAAAGAGTTGAATGACTAGGGGGTCTGGAGAAATTCCCAAGTGAGGGAGGTGAAGGAATGATAAGAAGGAGAGACTTACCTCTTTTTGAGTATGCTGCTACTTTCCTAGAACTGTTGCTATTTTCCATAAGATGATGTTCAGATGCCATTGAAACTGTAGTCTGACCACAATACTTGCCTCTAACCTTTGGGCTGAATCCTTCTCTTTCTTAAATCAGTTGTTGCTGTGCTCCTTGTTGCACTAAAACTGAATTTGGAGGATGGGCTGGTGGCGTAGAGATGTTTTTGAATTTGGCCCTGTGCCCACTGCTAAGCTTTCTGCCTGCTTTCTGGTCTCCCTCCCAGTGTGATAACGGAGTGATTCTATGAAGCCAGTGTTCACTTTAGTCTTGCAGAAAAGACATTCTTAGAATTCTTAAGAAGAATTAGTTTCTAAAAGTAAAAGATTTACCAGTAAACTGATGACCTCTGATGTAAGTCTTCTTTCTAAGCAGAAATAACCCAGGCTGATTTTGTATTGTTTGCAGAGAAATATTATGTGATCCTTATTGTGTTTTAAATGAAATTGAAATTATATGGTTACATTTCTAATGATTGCATAAATAGGCTTGTTAGTCATGTGCACTTTTGAATACATGAGTGGTTGGATGGTTGTGTGTACATATTTACATATTTATTTTTAGAACTACAAGCATGGTTTTTATGTTTTTACATATATAGTTAAGATGATGACAGATCAGTCATCCTGTGCTGTGGGTATACAGGAACCACCACACAATCATAAAGTCTTAAGTTGTGGTGATGCTGTTAGTGACTCTCTTTAGGATCTGTTGTTTCCTCTTTGGACCAAGAAACAGACTGCAGCTGAATCTATACTGATCTCTGTTCTTTCCCCTATACTGGAAATCAAAAAAGTTATCTCAATTTGTGGAATTGTTTATTTCTGGGGTTTACATATGGAAGTCCATTGAGATTTGGTTCTTAGTGGCCTAAGTAAGCATGGAAAAGTGTACTGTGTCCTAAACCATGGTACAAAAATTGGCATTTTGGCCGAGCGCAGTGGCTTATGCCTGTAATCCTAGCACTCTGGGAGGCCGAGGTGGGAGGATTGTTTGAGCTCAGGAGTTCGAGACCAGCCTGAGCAAGAGCGAGTCCCCGTCTCTACTAAAAATAGAAACAAATTAATTGGCCAGCTAAAAATATATAGAAAAAATTAGCCGGGCATGGTGGCGCATGCCTGTAGTCCCAGCTACTCTGGAGGCTGCGGCAGGAGGATCACTTGAGCTCAGGAGTTGGAGGTTGCTGTGAGCTAGGCTGATGCCACGGCACTCTCGCCTGGGCAACAGAGTGAGAATCTGTCTCAAAAAAAAAAAAAAATTGGCATTTTAAATTTTATTTTGCTACGGATTAGAAAAATGCTGATTTAGTCTCCTTTATTGGGGGGTGATATAAAGCTTTCTTTTAAGATAGATGTATTTCAATGAAGCTATTTGGAAGAAAAATATGAAGTAAATGATAATACAAAAGGCATGGTAAAAATCATGAGGATCGTATGTGAGTAAATTGAGTTTGAGAAACACTGATAAGAAAAGAAAAAGGACTAGGAGTTGGGATACCTGGGTTTGAATCCTGGTTCTGCTACTAATGTAGACAGATGAACTTGAGCCTCTGAGCCAGTTTCTTCATATATAAAGTTGAAATGGTGGTTATTTTCCTTGTCTACTTGACAGGTTTTTGGTAAGAATCAGGTTGGATGTATATGAAAGTGTTTTCTTAAGACTGAAAAGTGATCTTTAAATGAATTACAAAAACATACTAATAATATTTCTGGCAGATTATTTCAAGAGAGCTTCGGAATCAGTGAATGAGAATTTTCAAAGATAAATCATTTTGTTTTGTTTTGTTTTCCCCATAGTGAAAACTGAGTAGGTTCCAAATTGAGGTTGACGGCTTTCTTGTCACTACTTAAGGAGAGAAGGCTGAAACATATGCTCGCTTCTCTCCAGATTGCATAGATGCCTTTGCCTTTTACTTAACACTACTTCGGAACTGTATGGAAGTTGCTACTATTTGAATGTTTAAAAAGTAGTACTTATTATAGCAGGTTTCTGAAGTTCTGAAAAAGTACCTTTGTGGGCCAATTAGTGGACAAATTGGCAGAAAGGATAAATCACGAACCTGAGGGAAATGTTAATAATGTGTTCTTGTGTCTTCCATATAGTGAATGCTCAGTATTAAGAGCTTGGAGTTGTGGCAGAAGCTTTATTTAGGGTAACCATATAAGTCTAATAATAGAATGGTAAAGATGAATAGGAAAGTTAGATGAGAGATATGCTCTAGACTGCTGGGCAGAGCCACCATTAAATCATGATCATTCTCTACAGGTCAAAGGTTTTCTTTGCCTCTAATGCCCACAGAGTTACAACTAAATTCAACTGGAAGGGAAACGTAGGGTTTCAGTCCCTTCTTCTCCTTTTTATTGTTAGAGAGATGAAGCCTGACTCATAGGCCTAGATCTTCTATTAGGGGAAGCTTTCTGGTACCCAGGATAGCCACACCAACTTTCCTGCAGTCGAGCTACCCCTGACAAAGAACATAGGAGTGAAGACCCAAAATGCTTAGTTTAGTCAGTTTTGAATGAAAAGTGAAACCTTGTTTTCTATAACATGAACATGTGACCTTCAAAATATGTGGGGAGCTATAAGTTTCATTTTCAGAAGGCATATACTGTACATTTAAACAAGTGATTCAGGAATTAGAGGACATTATGCTAAGAGAAATAAGCCAAACACAGAAAGACAAATACTGCATGTTCTTACTTATATGTGGAATCTAAGACAACTGAACTCACAGAAGCAGAGAGTAGAATGGTGGTTACCAGAGGCTTGGTGGGGGGTGGGAGGAATGGGGAGGGTGATAGTCAATGGGTATGAAAAACCTCAGATAGGAGGAATAAACTTGATTTTTTTCTGAGATTTATAGCACAGCATGCTGAATATAGCCAATAATTGAGTACTGTATATTTTAATATCACTAAGAATACATTTCTAATGTTCTCATCACAAAAAAATGTTAAATATTTATGGTGATAGATATGTTAATCAGCTTAATTTAATCATTCCACATTGTATTAAAAAATCATAACACTACTTCGTACCCCCATAAACTGTACAACTATAATTTGTCAATATACAATTTAAACAATTTTTAAAAATAAGTGATTCATTTTGACATATGCTTTTCCATGTTAATTTCACAGCTCATTAGAAAGCTGAAGGAGGATTTTCTTTTCTTTTTTTGTCCTTTTTCAAATTTACTTGAAGTAGGTACTTGAAATCATTGTATAGGGAAGCTAACAGATACTAATTCAACACGTTAAACATTGAAATTTGAGGACTGCTTTTACAGTTTGTACTGGGAATATAGTTGGCAACAAAAGCAAGACTTTCAGGTTATTTTTAGTGCTTAACGCTTACTTTCGTAGGGCTTTAGTCATTCAACTTCTCTGAGAAATTGATCACAGACTCCAAGTGTTAGATCTGGAAGCTATACTCAGTTTCCTTTCATTTGGGTCCATGAAGACATGGTAGATAAGGCACCCAGGGGTCAAATTTTCCTATCAGAGAATCTCTGAGTTCCCCCAAAACGATTTTTTCCTTCTATTTCAACTCATTTTGCACTGGCATTTGCAGACATGATAGGGACAATCAGCCTCCTTTGATCTTAAGGGTCTGCAAATCCAAATTTAAGACTTGAAATAAAGTATATCTTTGTTAGGATCTTTTAGATTTGTTGAACACTGATCTCATTGGTTAGAGTCGTTTCCTTTAATCTTTCTGAGTAAATCTTACAGAGGAAATTCCCAGATGCCCTTCAGATATGGAATTTCGATATAGCTATGCCCTATTGTGAACCATGTATAAAAGCTGTTCTCAAAGGATTGTATGGACTGCCTCAAATCTATGTACACAAATATAAATATAATCCCAATTCTATTATAATATTGTTTTAATATATCTTAAATTTGTGTTTTCTATATATAGTTTTCATTATAAAATTTTAAGAAAATAATTTCATTTAAATAAAACATCATTATTAGAACTCACTAATATATGCTCACCTTGGTATAGAATAGAATGTTGAGACATGGCTCTGATTGAATGTGAATACCTCAAACTTCATTCAGCAATTAGTGATTGGATACCTACTATGTGCTAGGTACTGTTCTAGGGGCTGGGGTTATAGCAGTGAACAAATAAAAGAAAATTCCTGCCCATAGATAGGCAGAGAGGTGAAATAGATGGTATATCAGATTGCGGTGAGTTCAATGAAGGAAAAAAATGGTAGGAAGGTAGATAGTGGGTTCCCATTCCAAATGCAGTACCTTGCATCCTGGTATCTGTGTATTTCTGAGGGGAGGAAAGAAGGAGGATGGATATTATCTCTTCAGAACTGTTGTCTTTAGCAAGGGGGAGTCTGTGTATGTCTGCATGTGTTTGGTGTGTGTGTCTAGTTATGAAGAATATTTCTCTTGTGAAAGTATCTCCTTTTAAGTACTTATTGGCATCAATGCTCCCATATTTTGTGAAATAATATATCTTTAGTGCATGGGAAAAAATTGATCTCTTGTGAGTTTGACCACAGTAACTTTATTTTTGTCTCTTATAAAGGAAAAGGCCAAAGTTGTTGAGCCTCTGGACTATGAGAATGTTATCACCCAAAGAAAAACTCAGATTTACAGTGATCCCCTCAGAGACCTGCTTATGTTTCCAATGGAAGATATATCTGTGAGTTCACAAGCACATCTTTAAAGAAAAAAGCCTACATTTTCCAAGCCAGTTCTTACAGCAACCATGTTCTTTATCTTCTAGATCTCAGTGATAGGTCGTCAGCGCAGAACGGTGCAGTCCACTGTACCAGAGGATGCTGAAAAGAGGGCCCAGAGTTTATTTGTCAAAGAGGTAAGGGGCTCAAAGGCCACAGAAGAACATCATCATATATTTAAAATATATAAAATATTTCTATATGTTTCTATATTTGCAATTTACTTATTTATAAATAAATAAATATAAAATATAAATTTAAAAATTTTCCTTTAATGTAAAGGGAAAATAAAATTACTAAAATTAACTGACCTATATAAGAAGTCTATATGATGTGATACAGAGGAAACAGCTTAAACATTTTCACAAGTAGCACATGTTCTTAGTATTTCTCTTTTGGATTGAATACTCTCTGCACTGGGACTCAGAGTATTCAAAAGGGCGCATGAATTGGGATTTATTGCTGCCAATTGGGTTGGAGAGACACAGTTAATCCCCAAAGGGAGATTCCAGTACCAGCATTTCCCAAATGCTTTTTAAAAGTCTGTCAGCATATTACCAGACTTGCAAAAAGGGGGTATATGTGTACTTTTCCTATATTTCAAATTAAAGATTCCTTTTTCTTTTAGTGTATTAAAACCTATAGCACAGATTGGCACGTGGTAAACTACAAGTATGAAGACTTTTCTGGGGACTTTCGAATGTTGCCATGGTAAGTTTAGAATTCCAGGGGAACATTCAAGAGGAGAATTATTAAACTTTTTACCTTTTTAAAACCGCATATGAAACTTTTCAGTTACAATTTATGACAAAGCAAACCTTCAAACAACCAGCATGTTTGGTAAATGCGGTATTTTGGTTAACTGAACATGTTTTAACTTTGCTCATTGGAGTTCTTTCCAAACTTTTTGGCTTTGGTGCATCTGTTTTGATCAGGAACTAGTCTTTAACTGATGCTGTATAATGTGAGCATTTTCCAGTGATGTCAGTGAAAAAGCTAGAGGATATCTGACTCAGTTTGATGACCCCAGACATCCCTTGAAAAAAGTGCATCTCTTTCAGTTGAGTTGAAGGAATGGCATGAGCACACTGGCCCAGGAGCCAGACTGTCAGAGGTCACATCTTATTTCTGCCAGCTAGTAAGCTGGATTACCTTGGAGCACTCACTCAACCTATTTGATTTCTCCATTTTCTCATCTGTAGTACTACTACAGGATATCATATGGGAAATGTCTTTGGAAAAAATAATGGAGAAATAAGACATTTGTGTAGCCTTTTGTAGGTTTCAAAGCACTTTCTCAGAGAAGAAAACTGAGTCCTAATATGAGCAGTGCAAGGTTATACAGCCCACAGATGGAAGAACCAGAATTACACTGTGTTGCTTTTTGACCTGGGAAAAGATAAGATTCTGCAACCACTAACAGCTCTGGCAAAGGTTTCTTAGCAACTTGTGCCCTCTCTGACTAAGTATCTAGACTTGGTTATGGGGTTGCTGTTGGCTGCACATGTGGGAGTCCTTATAGAAAAAGTAATGTTAGTTTACTCAGAGGGGAGAATCTGAGTTTGGAAAGGAGAAAAGCATTTCTCCTTCTCATGTCTTAGCATTTTCTTGTTGTTAAAGAAAGAAATCTACTCATCTTGCTTTTGTTTCTTGTTGTTTTATTTTGGTCAGTTCTGTTCGGTGTCTAAGACAATTCTCTTACATTTTCAGCAAATCTCTGAGACCAGAAAAGATTCCTAATCATGTATTTGAGATCGATGAGGACTGTGAGAAAGATGAGGTGAGGATGGGGGCAATGTTGGGGGCAAGGGCACTGGTTTGTTTGTTTCCTTCCTTCCTTCCTTCCTTCCTTCCTTCCTTCCTTCCTTCCTTCCTTCCCTCCCTCCCTCCCTCCCTCCCTCCTTCCTTCCCTCCCTCCCTCCCTCCTTCCCTCCTTCCCTCCCTCTCCCCTCCCATCCCCCAGCTGGAGTGCGGGGTCATCAGCCTAGCTCACAGCAACCTCAAAGTCCTGGGCTCAAGCTATCCTCCTGCCTCAGTCTCCCGAGTAGTTGGGACTACAGGCACACACCAAGACACCTGGCTAATTTTTCTATTTTTATAGTAAAGACAGAGTCTTGCTCTTGTTCAGGCTGGTCTTGAACTCCTAAACTCAAGTGATACTCCTACCTGGCCTCGCAGGGTGCTAGGATTACAGGTGTGAGCCACTGCACCCTGCCTCTGCTGGTTTCTTTATGATGACTTCTGCTGAAAAAGATTCCAGAGGGAATTCCTTGACAAAAGATGAAGGAAAAAATTGTTTTTGAAGGGTCTGTGGCCAGCTTTCAAACTCAGTATCTTTTAATTTTAAAAAAATTATTACATTTCCAAATGGGGCTTAGGAAAAATCAAGTGAAATTGGCTGTGATTTATATATATATAAACATGTCCCCCCACCTGTGGGACGTACTGGTGAGTTGCTTTTCTCATACTGGGCGTGTGGTATGGTGATTCATCTGGACTCTTCTGCCTGATAGAGCCCTCCTGGGACAGATGGCCCAGATGTCTGTGACATTTCAAGGTACAGTTTGACTGTTTACGTATTGCAAAAGACTTTCCCAGAAGAGAATCCACACTATTCAGTAAATATTGAGTGCCTGCTGTATGCATAGCACAATGACTTTCATTCTACAATCAGTAATTTTAAATCTTCATGGGGTAGAGAGGTCTTTATGCTTTAATGAGGAAATGGGGTAGGGCCTAGTTCTGTGCCCCCTAAATGTATGGCTAATTAGATGGCAAGCGGGCTGCTGTTTTACTGATGGTTTTTGCTCTGTTTCAGGACTCATCGTCTTTATGTTCTCAGAAGGGTGGTGTAATAAAACAAGGCTGGTTGCATAAAGCAAACGTAAATAGCACCATCACGGTTACCATGAAGGTAGGAAGTCATTATTATATTATTCCATCATTTTAAGGATACTGGTATAAGTAGCCTGTCTGGAAACAATATTTATTTTACAATGAGTTCTAGGGAAAAAGTCTTTAATGAGAGGATTCTTACAGATGCATGGAATTTTAAAAATCTGAAACTTCAGGATAAATTTAGAAGTGCCACTTTTCAAAGAAATATAATTAGTATCTTCTGAATCAGGAAGTTTAAAAAGGAGGCTGTCAGTTGAATGAAGAAAATAGCTTTGGGAAAAAAAAGGGGGGCACTGAAGGTTCATATGTAGAAATGAATTTAATGAGTGGAAGGATAGAGTAATCCATTTCTTTAGCAAATATTAAGTGCTCATTACATACTGGTCACTGTGGGGAAATATATGTATATCTTATATGGGGTGGGCCCTGCTGTCCAGAAGCCTCCAGATTAGATAAGAAATATTCCAAATTAACTGCTATGCAAAGTGGTACCTTAATGTGGTCAGAACAGCCTAGCTAGAAAGTTTTGTAGTTTGGCCATGAGAGTGAGTTTGTGTAAGGGCTTTGTGTGAGACAAAAGAAGAAACGATGAAAGGGATAAATTTGCAGAGCCTTGGACGTGAGGTTGCCTTTTGTTCGGGAGGCTGTGAAGAGCCATTAAAATCCAAAGGGGAAGCTAACAAGCTACTTGAAGATTCTGAGCAGAGAAACAAATTATGCTCAGCTACCAAATATAACTGTTCTTTCAGATATTCAATATAAGATCATGTGGTTTGCTGAGGATGATTCACACTTCCATTAAGTATTGAAGGTCATTCTATCTTTCACATAGCCTGCAAGTGGAAACCATGGGTGTCTACCAAGGGAAGACTCAAATTTTATCTTAATTTAATATTTTGCCTGCTGCTTTCCCTTTAGTGGTTATGTCCTATTCTCAGTTTCATTTTTAAGCCCTGAAAATAATGAATGCAAGTTATGGGATGCTTCCTATATATCTCCTGCACTTAAGCATGGGCCTCAGCATGAATTGATAACAAGAGAACCCACATATTGAGGACTTAATATGTACCAGGCACCATACTGAGTATTTTATAGTCTGTATCATTTAGTCCTCATGGCAGCTCTATGAGATAACTACCATTATTATTCTTGGTTTACAGATGTGGAAAGTGAGGTGCAGAGAAATTCAGTAATTAACCCAAGGTCACACAGCTCTAAGATTTCAGAGGTGGGATTTGAACCTAGGCAGGCTGATGTCAGAGCCTGTGCTCTTAACTGGTATGCCATCAGTGCTCACTAGTTGAGTGAGACTCAAGTCTTTATTATATCTCCTGTCAGAGCTATCAATTTCTGAAATGTCTATGTCAGTGTTTTGTGGATTATCAGAAAATGTTCTATAGTTTTTTACTGCACTCCCCCCTAACATTCTCAAAATATTAAAATATTTGACCCATACTTAAGCTTTATCCCAACATAAAGTAAATATATGAAAATCTGAATTGATAAAAGAAGATGCTAGGAAATTAATATCTTTACAAGACAATTCACCACAGATTCTTTTAAATGGCTTCTCTAATGCCTTTAAATCATAATTTGCTTTACATACAATTTTTCAATTTTTTAGGAGCCCATATATTATATATTAAAATACAGTTGCCTATTTAAAAGTTCATGCTTTATATTTTCTTTCATAATTTGTGAAATACAGATAGACTGATGTTGTAGGAAGAAGAATGCCCCCCCCAAAGATGCCCATATCCTAATCCCTGGAATCTGTAAATGTTCCCTTACAATGCAAAGGGGAATTAAAATTGCTTATCAGCCAGTAGGGAGGTTATCCCAAAGTCTGCAGGTGGGCCCTGTATAATCACAAGGACCCCGCAAGTGGAAGAGGAAGGCAGAAAGGAGAAACAGGGAAAGAGATGCTATGTTGCCGGGTTTGAAGATGGAGGAAGAAGTCACAGGCCAAGAAATACTGGCAGCTTCTAGAAGCCAGACAAGGCAAGGAAATGGATTCTTCCCTAGAGCATCCAGAAAGAAGCATGGCCCTGCCGAAACCTTCATTTTAGCTCAAGGCCCATGTCAGACTTCTAACCTACAGAATTAGAAGCTAATAAATTTGTATTGTTTTAAGCCACTACATTTGTGGAAATTTGTTACAATGACAATAGAAAACTAATACAATCAGGTAGTCAAAGATGGATTGTTGAGCTTGTTTATTTTCTATCCCTGAGGTTGAAAACCCCAGCACTTGCTGGGGCCAGGCAGGAACCATAAATTCATGGAGTGGGTGGTGGGTCTGACGCAACCTGGTGACTGCATGGCCTAGCTGAAGGAGAACAGCTGCCATTTGTCTCCAGCTAATTGTTGCTTTGCCTCGTTTTATCCCCAGCTATTCATATTTTGGCCACTTATTTATTTTGTGTGTGAGATATAATTCACGTATCATAAAAACATTTCTTTCTTTTTAAAACCTCTGCCAAAAAGTAGACAAAGGAAGGAAAGGGAGAATAAAGTAAAATGGTGATATGAAGCTACACAGCTTTAAACAAAATTAATAGGGAATACTTTGAAATGCAAAGGCCGTATTGAAGTTTGGGAATTGTCTCCCACACTTCTTCATTATGGATTATGGACCTCCATTTTGGATTTCTGGGAGCTAAATATATATCCTGTACTCTTCTGGTTTCATCGCCTGAGCTGTAGCAGAAGTATTGTATTTCAGGATTTGTTACAGCTAGGATGGGCATGAGAGGACGGTTCAGCCAGAATGTTCTGAGGGATTTTGCCAAGACTGTGTTTTCCTCTAAGAATTGCATTTGAACTGTTACTTAGTTCAACATTATTGAAATTAGTTGGACTGGGATGTTTACTTTCACAGTTTTACCATGCTCTCTTTCTGTGTAAATACAGGCTGTGTGAGTATATAGGGCAGAGGATTGGAAAGGGGTAGCAGTTGCCAGGCTAGAACTTGAAATGAGGGCCAAAGCAGAAGTCCAGGCCGATGAACCAAGGCACACTGGGGGACTCTAGCTCGTACCTTTAGGTGCCTTGTTACAGGGTGGGGGATCTTCTAACTTCTTCCTGCTTCAAACCTAGATTGGTTCAGGCATAGGAGAGAGGCCAAACCTAAAGGTGGGGTGCGTAGCCGACCCAGCTCTTAGAAAGTTGGGACAGGCAGAGGCAGAAGACCTGAGGCAAAGGGTTGACAAGAGTCTGAGCCATTCTGAATTGGAAATTTCTATATATTTGTTTTGCTGTGTTAATCTTTGAAGTGAAGAATATTAATGAAGCTCACAAGCAAATGGCAAGATGACTCAGGTGTGCTATTATCTGAGTCATTTCCCCAAACCTGGAGACAGGTTTACCCTTGGTGCATGTGGAGTCCCCTGCCTGCTAGGACCCCCAGCACACACTTGTGAGAAGCTTTGGTGGCTTTAGCAACCAGCACCACAGGACAAGAGCTCACAGAATTGAGAGCAAAGAACCTTTTCTTATTGGAAAATCCAAGCTTTGATAGTGCCTACAAACATAACCCAGACTAGCTAAAAAGCTACAGCAGTAGGATCTGGGTATTAGTTGTGACTCATTAGCAAATAACAGCCTACAGAAGCCACGCTTCTTCCCTCATGTTTTATCTGAGCCTCCTTGATGCTCTGTGGCTTGACAGATCCCTTTGAGGTTGATAGGGATTAAAAGCATGGCAGCTTGGTGCCTCTGAGACTGAGGCATAAGTTTAAGGATGTTTGTTTATTTAAACGTTTCTGAATTTTAAGGATTATATAGAATAAGTCCTTTGGAAACTTTGATATTATGTTTATAAATGAGCCTAAGTCCTTTTCCTGGACGTTTTGACTGTCAGAAATAAGGGGCACACTAAAAGCCCTCATCTCAGCATTATACAATTCATCCATGTAACAAAAACGCTTGTACCCCCTTAATATTTTAAAATAATAAAAAGAAAGGAATCTAATAGCAAGGAAGGGAGAAATAGAATCAAGAGAGAAGATGCAATAAAATGAAGGAAAGAAGGTTAGAAGAGACTCGACAAAGTGCAGTTAATAAAAGGGAATTAGAAGACTCCTACTTTATGAGATCTTTTGAGAAAGCAACCACATGGCCTATAATGGAATATAAATAATGCAACCAAAGTGATTTGTATATGGGCTGGTTTAGAAAGTTAAACCTTCCTAGCTAGCTTGCTGGAGAGTTTTGCAAGAACTCAAGTCCATGGCAATAGACTCTAAGGAAAAGAGAAGCTAATAAAGGAACTAAGCTGAGTTCTTCATATTGGAAGATTAAAGACCCCGTATTTATGGAATAAAAATGTATGTTTTCCCCAGTATACACCTTCCCCCCTACTCTGGTCAGTTGTTAACATGTAATCTGCATCATTTCCTGCAACTGACATTATTTTCCCAGAAATGCTTGTGGAATAACCTATTGCTGGCTGAGAAAACGCGCCCGAAGGAGCTCAGTCTACAGAAGAGCTGTTAATGATGTGTGCATCCCTCCACAAGTTCCAGTGCTAGCCGAGCACTTCCTCTCATTGAAGAGGATGCTGGCATCATGCTGCTCTTGCAAAGGCTCTGTTGGTCGTCTGGGTACAGTGACCATTTTATTCAGCACTTGTATTAATAGTTTGCTTTGTTCTTGGTATTCATGTTAAAACAGGACAAACCTTTTCATAGTGATTAATTTCTTCCATTTATGGTTTCCAGTTAACGAGAACGTACACTGTTGCCACTCGTCAATTCCTGGAAAAGTATTGGAGGGGAGTTTAAGATATCATAGAGAATACATGATCCCTAGAAACTCTAATCCTAACAGAAAACTACTCATTTACATTCTCTCTTTCCCAAGTAGCTGCTAGAGACATCTGCTTTATTCAGCTTCTTTCCGTATCAGTGAAGGAATTTAATGTGGACTGAGATAGCTATGATATTAGACATGACCTCCCCCTAAGTATTTAGAACTATTTTTCCTAAGGAATATAATGATATATGGAATAAAGAAGAATGTGATCTTGAGGGCAGTTTTTCACTAAAAAAAATTGTTGCAAATTCTTGGCCAACTCCTGGGACACCCACCTTTATGCATCTTCTTGGCTCAATTTAGTCACATTCCTCTAGCTCTCTCCTCCCCATTCTCAGCAATTAAATGTTGAAGTGCCTTGGTATGTTATCGGGGTTGCAAGTTCAACTGCTTAATATATGACTCACTTCTAGTGCCCTTTCTTTCTTTTTCCTTTTCTTTTTTTTTTTTTTTGCACAAAAGAGAGCCATTTGTTACATATCCAGAGCCCAAAAGTCCTTACTCCTTGACTGTTACAGGAGGATTTTTTCCCCTCTGCAGTGAGAGAACAACAAATCAAAAGAAGATTTGACTTAAGAAAGCACATACAATATTAAAATAATTGCTACGAGGTCAAGGTCACTATGTATATTGGAAAAAAGGAAGAGAAAATCTTTTATTTTTGATATGTTAGTCTAGTTATGTTCTCAGATCTACCAGACTGTCTCTTACAGCTAACAAATGGATTACACTCATTTATTGTGCATAAAGGATTTCTCACTAATGTGTTTTTTATGTTTTATTTTTCCTCATTCATTGATCCCTGTTTAAAAACCATTTATTAGGTACTTCCTATGTGCCAGACACTGTTAGGAATCAATGAATTCATTACCAAATAGATAATTTTTAAATTTTATTTAATGTTTAGAGACAGGGTCTTGCTTTGTTGCCCAGGCTAGAGTACAGTGGCATGATCATAGTACACTGCAGCCTCGAAATCCTGGGCTCAAGCCATCCTCCCACCTCAGCCTCCTGAGTAGCTGGGACTACAGGCGTGTGCCACTGTGCCTGTCTACCAAATAGATACTGAATACCTTATTAGTATAAGGTGTTAGCATTGTGGAGGGTAGAGAGAAGTGTCACATGTAGAGCTTAAAACCTTTTTAGGGTGGTACAACACACAATAAAAATAATTAATTGTTTAAAGGTGGTATAGAGACCAAGTATATGTGAGTCCAGATCATTGTAACCTGGTGTTAGAGAAGGCTTCCTGAAGGCAGGGAGTCAGAGAGGAGGAAGTGAGCATGGCAGGCACTATGGATGGGGTAGGTGTGTTAGGTGAAGTTGAAGTTATGGGAGGTAAAGTTGGTTTTGCCCTTTGGTATCACCCTGTGCCTCAGTTTCTCTTTTGTAACCTGGAAGTGATAATAGTAATGATCACACAAAGTTGTTATGAGGATTAAATGATACCATATGAGGAAAGCACTTAGCCAGAGAATGTAATGCAGAAAGCACTCCACAGATGCCAGCAATTGTTATCATTTTATATTATTAGTAGGATTGTGGGAGGGCCTTGAACGCCAGGACCCGGCATGTGAGCCTTATCAGGTAAGTAATTGAGAGTCATAGAAGATTTGAGCAGGGTCATGACATGCTGAAGTAAATCTGATAAAATACTTTGTCTACAATGAGAAGGGTGGATTGTAGACCCCTCCTACTAGACTTTGCTTCAAATGAAATAGTTAAAAAAATCTCCAGTGCCCTGATATGGTAGAATTCTTTAAGAAAAGCTATTTGATTTTTACTCGGGTTCCCAGAGGGTAGGACAAATGTAATATATTAAAACTTGGTAGGACTGTAAAGTGATATGATGGAGAGAGGTGAGTGATACATTAGGTTGCCAGCCTAGAGGTAGGGGTTCTTCAGCAGGATGAATTTCCTGACATTCTGGTATAATTAACTGCAACCCAGTTTTCTGATAAGGCTTGGGGTTTTCTTCCCCATTGTTTCTTTCATCATTGTTTAGAACAGTTCTGAGACCCAGTGTGTTTCCTGCTCTCCTGCTTTCTCCTTTTCCTTGCTGGCTCATCCATTCTGTTCTGTCTTAGACGTTATTCAAGTTCCCCCAATCCATTTCTGCATTGCTCCTGGCCCGCCTACTCTGCCTCTTAACCTTTGGAGCATCCTTTCTCAGGGCTGTGGTTCATGTCATTTAGCAGTAAATGATTCCCCTCTAGGTAGTACACATAATAGGTAAACACGCTTGAGATTTGTTATATAAAGTGATAAAAGACTTTTCTATTTTGAGAATACTAGATATGCTAACTTTCCTGCCTTTCTTCCATCTTTGATGCAACTGGATGCCAAAAGGCCTTTATTCCTGCTTCAGAAGAGGCTCGAAAGGTTGTAATCCAAACAGCTTGGGGTGTGGGGCTTTCAGAGAGACTTGACAGGACTGGATCCTATAGATTCATGTCCTTTGGCTGGCTCTTTGTTTTATTCTTCTGGGTGTTCTGAGTGGGCCACTCTTCAGGATCTATGGTCCTCACTGAGTGAGATGGAAAATTTTCAGCTGTGTTCAACATCTAGGAAAAATAATAAAGGCAAGAGGAGGAGAAAGAAGAATATGGGCATTACAGAGTAACACCATTCTGTTGGATGAGACCACTGGAGAATGTGCTGGAGACTGAATTATTAATTCATTCTTTAGCAATACATTTTGCAAAATTGTATTGCATTGAAGCATTGTTATAAGTACTAGGGATATTGCAGTAGATAAAACATAGATCTTTTAATGATCTAGAAAGAGACCAACAGCAAATAAAACAAATAGATGAATAAGGTATATTTGGATAGGGATCACTCTATTAGATGGGTAAAATGGGGTGTTATGACAACGAGGTCAGGTGGTCATAGAAGGCCTCTCAGAGGAGGCAAGATGCAAGCAAAGATCTGAAAGAAGTAAGAAAGTGAACTGTGTGGATAAATGGGGGAAGAGGATTCCAGGCTGAGGGAACAGAAAGTGTGGAGGCCGAAGGAGCTTGCGATATTTGAAGAACAGCAGATAAGCCAATGTAGCTGGAGCAGAGTGATTAGAAGTCGAGTCCAGGAAGTAGCCTCAAGCCTGATTACCATCAGTTCCAGGTTATGGTGAGGATTTTAGATCTTATTTTAACTTTGATGGGAAGCCATTGGAGGGTTTGGGCAAAGATTCTCTTTGTTTGTTGCCATCATAGGATTCTGATTCCAGTTCTATCAGTGACTTGCCTGTGTGAAGTTGAGTCAGCTCTTGGTCCCTCAGTTTGCTGTTAGGTAAAACGTGGATAATCATACTTATCCCCGAACGACATTAAGAGAACTAGCTATTGGTTACGAAGGACTTGAGGCCTTCAAATGAGAGGTATGATAGCGAGTAATTACCACTGTTCTGTATAGTCATTATTTTAACACCTGTCTTCTTTTTGAAATGTAAAAAAAAAAAAAAAGTTAGACCTTTACCCTAAATAGCTATGTTAAAAAAAAAAAAATAAATTTTAGAACATGTAAAAAGTTGGAATAATCTGCCGTGTTAATGGATTGGTAGAAAAAAAATGTTTAAAATT
>CAUYRT010031987.1:0-22532 GCA_963574885.1 Lepilemur ruficaudatus | reverse complement strand
TGAAGATCTGCTGGATCATCTCGTGGAGGACAGAGATGGCTTGAGCCTTCTGGAACCGGTTGCCATCGAACTCCTCCTGGGGGAATCTGAAGTCATTTCTGTCCTCCAGGCAGGAGAGAGGAGAGATTCTCCTCATTTGTGCTAGGAGTCTCAGGGCCCTCCTGTTACCCAGGCCATGAGTGTGAGGCAGATCACAGCCCAGAGAGCAGAAGGACATGCAGCTGAGCCCCACCAGGGCCAACAGTAGAGAAAAGGGAAAGGCCATTGGGGATGTTGCAGATGCTGCTGGGCTGGTTGAGGTGGGTGACCCTGAGCCTTGGTCTCTAGGTTCTCTGAAGACCTTGCTGTGTGCATAGGCCTTAAATAGGGAACATACTAGTTTCCATTTTCTTTATGTCCCCACATTACTTTCTACTTCTGTTTTTGTTTTCTTTATGTACTCTCTACATGGGTTAGGACAGTTTCTCAACCATTTTTTTATTACTGTCTCCTTCCTACCTTGCCCCCAGAGTCATTTTAGAAATTTATTTCTTCATTGAAATTTCCATTAAATTTTAATAACATATACTGTATATCTATTTATGTACCCTGTGTGTATCTCTATTTTATACATAAAAAGTGTACAGTTTATTCTTTTTATTAATTACATAGTTAGAGTGGAAAAACTAAAAGTTAAATATAAAAGCTATTGACATTTTACTTAATTCTATAAATTTGTAGAGCAACTTTTAATTAACTTTATTTACTTATGTAAATTACAATGTATCAAATTATGTTGAAAACTAAAAATATGTCAATATGTACATGATAATAATACCAGTGTAATGATATACTTAAAATCATTCTAAACTTTATTTTAAAGGAGAAAAATGAAATCACTTGCTCCACATTGATTTTTAATGTGCTTAACTTTTTTTTTTTGCTTCTTATGAGAAACTAATTTTACTTCATTATCACTAGATATTAAGAGGTTGTCAAGATTTTTTTCTTTTCAGCACTTGACAGCACTTGATGTGTTGGAAAACTTTGGTAGAATTAAGCGATAACATATAAAATATTTGCATTAATTTTCAAAGCCCACTTCATATTCAGAAGCACTGAGTTCCAAACATAAATGACATCTAGAAGACCGTCAGTGACAGTCCGTAAGTAAGCAAACCACATCTCACTGTCCCTGATTCACACAGCTCACAGCAATCAGGAAACATATGACACTATATTTTGGAGGATAGTAGCCCTGTGTCATCCAAATCATCAATCCTCCATCTTTCTTGCCTTTGTCAAGTAAGGACCAAATCCCCAGAGTGTGTGTGTGAACTGTAAAAATGACATCACTTTCCATCACTCAGAAGCCTGGGCTTTAAATCATTTGATGATATTTAGGTGGCGCTAGTATAAAATCAGCCTGTGTGTTTAAGAACAGAGATCAGAAAGGACCAGTTTTTAAATAAGCAAAATAAATTTTATTATTCATTATTTTTCACGATTCAATTAAACTCATTATATCATTAAACAATTAAAATACTCAAAGATCTGGAATGGACACAGGAGCTTCCATAACAGATGAGCTTTCTTTCCAAAAATATATTTTGAAAAATTAATAATCTTTAGTAGTTAATTCAGTCAACACATTTTTATCAGATTGTAGAGTTCATCCTAATCGTCTTGAGAATGTGGGATAATTCTGTCCAAGGTATTATTCTTAATGTAACAAACATAGGGAAATGAGCATTTTTTTGTTTGTTTGAGATTGTGTTAGGGATTATGTATATTCCCTCTCCATGTGGTATTTTACTGTTCAAATTTGTTTTGCTCCTCCTGGATTCCTTTCATTTTCAGATTATGCCAATAAAGGGATGTGAATATGATAAAACAAATGGAAATTATAATGTTTCTAAATACTGTTCACAACATTGTGTATCTTTCATTCTCATTTTACTTTTCCTAGAAAGAAAAAGTGGTTTGATTTTGCATCCCAATGCATGAGGACAAGATAGAACAAATGTATGTCTAAATGAGGCAAAAATATAAGAAGAAACACAAAAGAAATTAGAAAATACCTTGATATAAATGAGAACAAAAAGAAAATATACCAAAACTTATGCAATGTAGTAAAAGCAGTGCTAAGTGGGAAATTTACAGTTGCAAAATATTATACTAAAAAAGAAGAAAGAGTTCAAATACACATTTAATTTTACACCTTAAGTAACTAGAAAAAGAAGTGCAATCTAAACCCAAAGCCTAGAAGAAGGAAGGAAATAATAAAGACCGGAGCAAAGATAAATGAAATAGACAACAGACAAGCAATAGAAGCAAATCAACAAAAGTAAGAGTTGGGTTTTTTTGAAAAGCTGGTCAAAATTGACAAACCCTTAACTAGGTTCTAAGAAAAAAAGAGAAAAGACTCAAATAACAAAAATCAGAAATGAAAGGGGCAATGTTACAACTGATGCCACAAAAATCAAAAAGACCATAAGAGACATTGAATAATCTAGAAGAAAGGAATAAATTTTCAGAAACATAGAACATATCAATTCTGAATCACAAAACAATTAAAAATCTCAATGTAACTATTAAGGAGAATGAATCAATAATTAAAAACCTCTGAACAAAGAAAAGTTCAGGACCACAAAGCTTCACTGGAGAATTCCACCAAACATTTAATGAAGAATTAACACCAATCCTTCTCAAACTCTTCCATAAAATTGAATAGGAGGGAACACTTCCAAACTATTTTTATTACACTAGCGTTACCTTGGTATCAAAGCTAAACAAGGACATGACATGAAAACTACTACAGATCAATATTCCTGATGAATATTGACCCAAAAGTCCTCAACAAAATACTTACAAACCAAATTCAGGAGCAAATTCGAAGGAGTAAACATTATGGCTCAGTGGGATTTATTCCTGGAATGCAAGAATGGTTCAACATATGGAAATCAATCAATGCAATACACCACATTAACAGAATGTTTGGGAGGAGCACATGATCATCTCAATTTGTGCAGAAGAAACATTTGACTAAATTCAATTCCCTTTCATGATGAATATCACTCAAGAAACTTGGAATAGAAGGAAATTACCTCAACATGACAAGGGCCATATATGAAAATCATATAGCTAACATCATATGCAGTAATGAAAGCTGAAAACTTTTTCCTTTAAGAACAGGAATAAGGCAAGCATACCACTCTCACTACTTCTATATAACATAGTATTTGAAGTCCTAGCCACGAGAACTAGGCAACGAAAAGAAATAGCAGGTATCAAAATTGGAAAGGAAGAACTAAAATGAGGCTGAGGAGGGAGGATCGCTTGAGCCCAGGAATTTGAGGTTACAATGAGCTATAATTGTGCCACTGCCCTACAGCTTGAGCAACAGAGTGGGACTCTGGCTCTAAAAAAATAAAAAATAATAATAAAGAAAAGGAGACCCCAGAGAACTAGTTTTCCTTCCACCATGTGAGGACACAGCAAGAAAGTGCTATTTATTGCATCAGGAAGGAGGCCCTCACCAGACACCAAATCTGCCTGCATCTTGATCTTGGACTTCTCAGCTTCCAGAAATGTGAGAAATAAGTTTTTGTTGTTTACAAACCATCCAGTTTATGGTATTTTGTTGTAGCATCCTCAATGGACTAAGACACATATAAAAAGATGTCCATCACCAACCATTAGGGAAATGCAAATCAAAACCACAATGAGATAGTACCTCACACCAAACAAGATGGTTGCTATCAAAGAACAAAATAAGTGTTGGTGGGGATGTGGAAAAATTGGAACCCTTGTGTAACTGTTGGTGGGATTGCAAAGTAGTGAAGCCCAGTCTCTATGGAGAACATTATTATGGTTCCACAAAAAATTAAGAATAGAATTGCCATATACTCCAGCAATTCCACTTCTGGGTACACATCCAGAAGAATTGAAAGCAGGGTCTTGAAAATATATTGGTACATCTGTGTGCCTAACAGCATTACACACAGCAGGCAAAAGGAGGAAGCAACCCAAGTGTTCGTTGATGGATAGATGAATAGATAAAATGTGGTCTATACATATAATGGACTATTATTCAGCCTTATATGTAGTCTATTATAGATACAAGGATTTTTGTTCAGACTTATATGATGGAATTTTCTGCCTTATTGTATTATTCAGCAAAATGAGGTATGTACATACAAGGGAATATTATTCTGCCCATTCTGACACATGCTACAACACAGATGAACCGTGAGGACATTCTGATAAAATAAAATAAGGCAGTTACAAAAAAGAATTATAGTTGTCCCTTGGTTATAGGAGGGGAAATTGGTTCCAGGACCCTCTGTAGATAGCAAAATCCCCAGATGCTCAAGTTCGTTATATAAAATGGCACAATATTTACACATATCCTATGCACTTCTTCTCATATACTTTAAATCATCTCTAGATTACTTATGATACCAAATATAATACAACATAAATGCTGTGTAGCTATTTTACGTTTTTTATTGTTGTATTGTTTTTTATTGTTTTTTTCAAATATAGTTAAATCTGAGGATGCAGAATCCGTGTATATGAGGGGCTAACTCTACTGTATGAGGGGCTAACTCTACTGTATGATTCTCCTTATGTGAGGTATCCAGAGTAGACATATTCATAGAAACATGAATTGCCAGTGGCTGGGGTGTAGGAGGGGAGGGATGAATGGGGAGTTGTTGTTTAATGTGTATAAAGTTTCAGTTTTGCAAGATGCATTTCATTTTCTTATCTCATTAGTCTCCTCCAATCTGTAACACATCTTCAGTCTTTCCTTGTCTTTCATGGAAAGACTTTTGAAGAATATTGGTGAGTTATTTTGTTGAATGTCTATCAAATCTCATTACACTGAGTTTATGAATTTAAGGGAAGAAAACCGCAGAGTTGATCTGCTCCTCAATTACATCCCACCCGTATCCAGGGTATATGACATCAATATGTCCTATTTCTATGGATGTTAATGAGTTGGTTAAGATGGTGTTGGCCAGGTTTCCCCAGTACAAAGTTATTAATACTATTTTTCCTTCTCTATATACTACATGGTTGAAGTGTGTCACTAATACCAGCCTACACTCAAGTCTCTGATCCAGCCTTTTTTTTCACTCATTTTTATCTTATTTCTCATTCTTTGTTATACAGTATAATTTGCCATTTGGGGATTCACAAATGTTTATCATTTTATTTAGCCGGTGCTCTCTACTTTATAATAATTCCAAAGTTCACTAGGAAATAATGCGAGCAATAATATTAAAATATAGGAAAGAATTCTTGGCTTTAGCTACCTCAACCAGAAGAATTAAATGAGTTTTAAAGTATCAGAAGTAAAATGCATATAACACTGAGTAAAATTTAATAATTATATTAATAAAGAAAATTATCTCAAAAATAGTTGTAATATCAGAATGAATTATATTTATGGTAAAGATGTATGTGTTATAATAAGAAAGGAAATAAAATTTCATTGGAAGTTTCTAGGAAAATTGTTTGGCAATTGGAAAATGTAAAAATCAATTTACATTTTCATATCACAGATAAAAACTATTCCCAATAGAATACAGAAACCAAGGTTAAAAACAGATTTACAAGAAAAGGAACTGAATATGTGTAAAATCAAAAGAGACATGTGACTGGGGGCGTGACGGTTGTATATCCTAGAGGGTGCTTGGAAAAATATGCAAGGAACTGTCCAGCTCTTGTACACAGGAGCACTTGTAAAAAAAAAAAAAAAACAAAAAAACCCCCCAAGGACTCATTATTTATATCCAAAGGAAATGAATTCAGCATATCAAACAGATACCTGCACGCCCATATTTATTGCAGCACTATTCACAATACCCAAGATATGGAATCAACCTAAGTGTCCACCAATAGATGAATGGATTTTTTAAAGTGTGGTACATATGTGCAATGAAATACTATTCAGCCATAAAAAAGAATGAACTCCTGTTATTTGCAACAACATGGATGAACCTAGAGGACATTATGTTAAGTGAAATAAGCCAAGCATAGAAAGAAACATTTTACATGCTCTTACTCATATATGCAATCTTAAAAAGTTGATCTCATAGAAGTGGAGAGTAGAATGGTGGTTACCAGAATGTGGGGGAGAGGGAGATGAGGAGAGGTTGGACAACAGGTGCAAAGTTGCAGTTAGAGAGGAGGAATAAGTCCTGGTGTTCTATTGCACAGTAGGGTGACTGTAGTTAACAGTAATGTATTTTATATTTCAAAATAGCTAGAAAACAGGATTTTGAATGTTCTTACTACAAAGAAATGATAAATGTTTGAGATGACAGATGTCTTAATTATCCTGATTTGATCATCACACAATGTATTCATGTATCAAAACATCACACTGCACTCCATAATATGTACAATTATTATGTCAATTAAAAACAAAACAAAACTTAATAAAATAAAATTTTAAAAATTCCACAAGTGTCCATCAAAAGAATACGGCTATAATTTATAGAAAATTTTGTTATACTGATTAGAAATTACAAAATTATACATAAATAATGGAAATGACCAACATAAAAACTAGAGTAAATGAAGTCACAGATAAAATAAAATGAAACAATTGTAAACTTGATTGAAAAAAGAACTACAATTAGCAAGGAAATGGGTTATCATTGAAATTTACTGTAAGTAATATTTATTAGAATAATATAATTTTAATAAATTATTATTTTCAAATAGCTAAGCAAAGCTTCAAATCAAATATTTAAATAGGTAATAGTTTATATCAAATAAATCAAATACATAAAATGTTAAGTATAGCATGGTAAATATAGTTAATAATAATGCACTGTATATGTGAAATTTGCTAAGGGAGTTGATCTTAAGTATTCTCATCACACACACATAAAAATGGCAACTATGTCAGGTGGTGGAAGTGTTAATTAACTTGATTGTGGGAATCATTACAGAAGGTATATACGAGTATACATATTAAATACCAAAACACCATGTTTCACACTTTAAACAATATATAATTTTTTATATGTCAATCAGACACCAATAAAAAATGTTCAGAAAGTTTATTCCAATTCATTCATTCTTTGAAAATGATCTCAGAAAACATGAAAAAATGCATAAAGATGTTACTAACATCTTCCTCCAGGTATCACCTTATTTCTCAACCCCACTTCACAAACAAGCTTCCCCGGATGTTTTTCTATATACAGTGTACCTAATTTTCCTTCTTGTGTTTCCTCTTCAACCTACTCTCATCTGGTTTCTGTTTCATTAATTCTACCAAGCCAGATCCCCCTAAGATCATCAATGGCATCTATTGTCAGGTCCCCCAGGACAATTCAGCCCTCATTTTCCCTGAAAGCATCATTGTCTTCTCCTCATTCATCTCTATCTATTTGTCCTTCTAACTGCACTGGCCACTCTGCCTCAGTGTCTTTGCAGACTCTCTCTCTTTCTTTGCTCTTCTTTCACTGTTGAGGGTCTGCAGCTTGAAGTTTAGGTCCTCATTCCACTGTCCCCATTGCCCCCTCTATTTATATGTGACCACATCCATTCCCATGTCTCACTACCAGACATATAATAAAGCATCCCAAACTAATACCTTTACTCATAGCATTGCTTGACCATTCCGGACCCATATTTTCAACTGCCAATAAGACTTCTGCACTTTCCTGTCTCCCAGGCACCTTAGGAAGGAAATCTAATATTCTTTTTGCCTTCCCAGCATCATTTGTACCTAAAGCTTCAGGTCAGTGAACATTATTTTCCTTTACTTCTCTTTGTAGCATTTAATATAATTGAAATAACGTAAGCATTAATACTGTTTTTATGTCTCCTTCCCTGTAAGATCTGAGAGTTCCAATACAGCAGCAATTTTGTGTGCTTTATTCACATATATTTCTTTAAGAAAATTCCAAAACCGACCACTTACTCAACTTACACATATGATAGGAATGTTAATGTATTTTACCATACTTTCTTCAATTTGGTTTACAAAAAGAGAATGTAGACTTGGTTTTCAGAATAAACAAATGTAAGGAGTTTTCTTTGATAAGAATATAATAAATAATACAAAATGCAAATTTAAAAACACGAAAATGTAGATATTTAATAAATTTACTACAATGTAAAGCTGAACATGTTATATTAAAATATCTAAATATTATACATATAATACATGAAAGAAGAATGGATATAAATAAGTAAATAAATAAATAAATAGTATCAGGGCAGTCATCTCTGAGGAACTGATGCCCCTAGACCCCACTGTTTTTAACATATACTTGCTTAATACTATCAATAAAGTATTTGCTAAATTTAATTCAATAATCTCTAACTAAAGCAAAAATGAAAGCCTTCTGAAACATCCAAAGACACATGTGCAAGTGTGATATGGCAGATAAGTCAATGAGAATCATTTCAAGGTGACCCCAGGTCTCCATCCTTGCTTCTTAACTTCTCTTGCAAGTTTGTTAATGAAGAGAAGGAGCTCATGACTTCCAGCCTGACAATTTCCCAGGCACAGTCACTGTAGTTTTTCTCTTGCAAGTAGACACGAATTCTCCAGAAGTACCTCCACACGGCCAGTGTAGAGTTCTCCATCACCCTGGCAGAGTCTTCCTCCGTCATCACCTGCTTCAAGCAGGTCTCCAAGTGTTCCAGCTGCTGGTGAAGTCCACTGTGCAGTTTGACCAGGACGGTCGTGTTCCAGGCAGCAGAGGAGCGCTCTGTGTGGAAGAGGTTGAAGATCTGCTGGAGCATCTCATGGAGGACAGACATGGTCTGCGCCTTCTGCAACTGGCTGCCATCTGCCATCTGCCAGGGGACTCTGAAGTCACTTCTGTCCTCCAGACACAAGAAAGGGGACGTTTTCCTCACTTGACCCAGAAGCACCAAGGTCTTCCTGCTAAGCAGGCCATGGTTCTGTGGCAGCCCACCACTAGAATCATCAGAGGGGTGGGCAACTGGGAATCTTGAGAAAGCTGGTAGCCTAACTGAGATGTGTCTAGGTGTGTGTCTTGGCCCCTTGTTTCTCTGAAGACCCTTCCATGCATGTCTTTTAAATAGAGAACATAAGATTTTTCATTTTCTGAATGTTCCTGTATACTATTTTTTTTGCTTCCCTTTATGTTTTCTCTAAATAGAGGACATAAAAAATTTAAATTACTCTACTCATTTTCTCAAATAAAATTTAATTTTCCCTAAGAAACTTAAGATGTCCCAACATAAATAGAGTCAAATCTTTCAAATGAGAAAAGGTTTTATGTTGAAGTCAAAACGATATAAATAATGTTTTTCTTCATGCTAAGAACAAAATTTTATCTGTGACCTGAGCTCCATTTTTTACCCTCTTTATTTTGTACATTAGCCTCTGCATTTGTCCTCTTGCAAAAGGATTTATTAGACCTGCTTGGCAAGTAACCCCCTTAGGAGAAAGGCCATCTTGCTCACTATCTTATCATTGTCACAGGGCTCATAGTAATTACTCCAAATAAAGTTATTAACAAGTGATATTCTTAGATTTTCCCTTACAAAAGAAAACATTCAAGTGTGGCCATGCAGCTGTGCCTCATGTCCAGGATTGTTACAGGAGTTTGCTACTCTTTCAACACTTTCTTGCTAATAATTCTCCAAGTTGTTGCCAAAATTACTGGCCTATCTTTTGTTTTTTAAGTGCACATGGTGGTCCAATTCTAATTCCAAGACCTACAACATTTTTTATCTTTCCCCAGCACCACCTGACCTCTCAGGTTTGATAACACATTTTTAATCTTATCTTCTGCCTCAATATACACCCAGCCACACATTTTTCAATTTAACTCCCACTGTCTCACAAACAGGCTGACATGATTCAGCTTATCACAACTTAGAAATTTTGGCACACCTTTATTGGAGGGTGATTGCTTATGTCCTCCAGTCAACTGCCCAAGATCCCAAAGTGCTTCTATGATTGAACTAGGTCACCAGCAGCCACCATCTCTTCTTTGATCAGGTGCAAAGTTGTCAAATGTTTCCACAATCTCCAGATAACAGGAACAAAAATTTATGTCCAATATGTGTATGGGTGGGCAGAGGGTTGGGTAAATTACCTTATTTTTAAAAATTTTACCTTAAATAGCAGAAGAAATTTTATTTCATCAAATGTTGATTTCTACGTTGAATTTGTTAAACTGTTGAGTACTTTTTGTGCTCTAAGTTTCAGAGCTGGCCATGGGGAATTCACTGATGTTTTTCCTCCTATCACAGATTATATGGAAGTAACTACTAACCATCCTTAGATTATTCAGTCATGTATTACTACTGGGCTTCTTGGTTCCTCATTCTCTGTCTCACCATGAAAATGTAGGACAGTGAGGCCAAACATGATTCTAAATAAAATTAGCCTGCTTTTCTTTACTGGTTTCAGAGTTTTAGCATTTTTATACATTCTTTTTAATTTAGTATTTTTCTGAGAAAGTGCTGACTGGCTGTTTCTGAATTACTTTCTATTTCATCCTGAGGTAAATACCAAAACAGGGAAGTACAAATGGAAACATAAAGAATCTGTACCATTATATAATTTTCAATAATTTTCATACCATAATTTTCAACACATCTTTTTTTTTCTTTCTCCATTCAACATTCTCAGAAAGCTGTCATTTCATTTGGATACATTGAAGCCAAAGGAAAACAAATGCAAGTCTGAATGTGACGAAAGTGAAAGAAGGAAAGTGACTCTCCAGGTCAAAAAACAACAGTGGAATTTCCTCTCCTCTCTTATTCACCCTTCCACCTACCCCGGCATAGTTTCTGTTTGTGAATTCTACCAAGCCAGCTTCACCAATGTTGCCAATTTCATCTATTTTCTCATTGTAGTAGATGGTTCAAGCCCCACAGAGAAACCTACTGACATTCAACATAGTGTTTATCATTTAATCATTGTCAATAATTTAATATGCCATGATTTAAAATAAATAAAATATTAAACATATTAATATGATTTGCCAATACATCAAACTCATGAAATATGTCTAGAGAAATATATATTTCCAAAAATGGAAAATGTGCAGATAAAAAGTAATTCACATCCTTTTCCAGGTCCTCCTTTATTTCTCTCCTCTACTTCACAAGTCAAACTTCATGAAATTATTTTCTATAATATTGTCAATAACTTCTCTTATTCATTCTTCTGCTTACTCCTATATGGTTTCTGCTGATTAATTCTACCAAATCCACTTCCACTAAGATCGCCAATGTCCAACGTAGTAGGCAATTTCAATCCACATTTTACACGAATATATCAATTCTTCCTCTAAGCAGTTTTAGTCTTTTAAATGCACTCTTATCACCATTCTCTCCTGTCCTACTATGTATGGCCATACCAACCTTTGTGGCTTTCCCCTCCCTTTAAAGTTGAAGTTTACAGGAATCGATCTTAAGTCCTTCTCTGACTTTATAAACTCTTTCCATGTAACCACTTCTATTCCCAGGCTATCAGACATGGCATTGCTTGAAATTCACAGCCCCAAATATGCAAATGCAGCAAACATCTGTATTTGTGTGTCTACCAGTCAACTGCAGAGGATATCTACTGCTTTTGTTTTTTATTTCCTGACCTTCCTCACTCCAGCTTCTGCAAAGAGAATTTTGTTTTTCTTTCTTATTATAGCCTTTATTTATATTAACAGATGCTAATTATCATTATTATTTTTAAGTTTCTTCACTACAAAAATCAAAGATACAAGAGAGCAGGAAGTTTATTTGTGTATTCACCTCTATATCCTGAGAACAGCATACAATCCGGCTTAAAGAAAATCAATTTGTACTGTACTTAAAACTAGAATATAATAATGATGAGTAAATGAACTATGCCATGGATATTTTTAAAAATTTATTTTATAGATTAAGATGGTATAATTTTTTTTCTTGTTGCATGAATGGATTGTATAGTGGAGAAGTCTAGGCTTTTAGTGTACCTGTCACCTGAATGATGTACATTGTACCCAATAGGTGATTTTTCGTCCTCTACCTCCTTCTGACTCTCCCTCTTGTGAGTCCCCAATGTCTATAATATCATTCCATGTGACCATAGCCATTGCTTAGCTCCCACTTGTGAGAACATATGGTGTTTGGTGTTTTGCTCCTGGGTTATTTCACTTAGGATAATGGCCTCTAGTTCCATCCAAGTTGCCACAAAAGACATTATTTCATTCTTTTTCATGGCTAAGTAGTACTCAATATATGTACATATATACACATACAGATATATGGATACACATATAGACACATATACACACATATTTATGTATACACATACACCACAGTTTCTTTATTCATCGGTTGATAGGCACTTAGGTTGGTTCCGTGTCTTTGCAATTGTGAACTTTGCTGCAATAAACATACGAGCACAGGTATCTTTTTTATAACATGATTTCTTTTTCTTTTGGGAGATCCCTAGTAGTGGGATTCCTGGATCAAATGGTGTATCCACTTTTAGTTCTTTGAGAAATCTCCACACTGTTTTCCATAGGGGTTGTACTAATTTACATTCCCACCGACAGTGTGTAAGCGTTCCATCTGCACCACATCTGCATCAGCATCTACTCCTTTTTGAATTTTTAATAATGGCCATTCTGACAGGGGTAAGGTGGTATCTCATTTTAGTTTTAATTTGAATTTTCTTGATGATTAGTGATGTTGAACCTCTTTTCACATGTTTTGTGGCCATTTGTATATCTTCTTTTGAAAAATGTCTGTTTATCTCTTTTGCCCACATTTCAATGGGGTTATTTTTTTTCTTATTGATTTGAGTTCCTTATAGATTCTGTATATTAGTCCTTTGTCAGATGTAGAGCTTGTGAATATGTTCTCCCAATCCACATTATACCATAGATTATCAATCAGGTTGCACAATGAGGCTTGGTGTTTAAAGAATATACAAAGACAAGAAGTTTTCTACAGTAAAAATTTAATAAACAAAATAAAATAATAAATTCATTAATTATAAAGAATACATTTTGTTATATTAACCACAATGTAAAGGTGCACAGGATATTTTATGAACAAAAATAACTTAAATCTTATAAATAGTTTAATAAATATTTAAATAGATAAAGATATACATAAATATGGTCATCTGTAAAGGACTAGTGCCTCTAGAGTTGAACACAATGATGCTTAACACTCCTGAAAACATCTGACAAATTTGATTCAATTCATGTCATGAATATAGCAGAAATGAGAATCTGTGAAGTGGCAGAACTTGTGGAAGTGTGAGATGGTGTATTAGTCAATGAGACTTGTTTCCATGTTGGAGCAGTCTCATTCCCCTCTCTTTAATCTTGCTTGCAATTTTGTTGATGAAGAGATGGATTTCATGATTTCTGCCCTGACAACCTCCCAGGCACAAGGGCTGTATTTCTTCTCTTTCAGGTAGAGAGTGATTCTTTGGAAGTATTTCCTCACAGCCAGGATGGAGTCCTCATTCAGCAGGGAAGTCTCTTCCACTCCCACGTCCTGCATCAGACAGGCTTCCAGCTCTTCCAGCCGCTGATAGAGTCTGGTGCAGAGTTTGTCCAGGAGGGTCTGATCCCAAGCGTCAGATGAGTCCTTTGTGCTGAAGAGGTTGAAGATCTGCTGGATCATCTCGTGGAGGACAGAGATGGCTTGAGCCTTCTGGAACTGGTTGCCATCAAACTCCTCCTGGGGGAATCTGAAGTCATTTCTGTCCTCCAGGCAGGAGAGAGGAGAGATTCTCCTCATTTGTGCCAGGAGTCTCAGGGCCCTCCTGTTACCCAGGCCATGAGTGTGAGGCAGATCACAGCCCAGAGAGCAGAAGGACATGTAGCTGAGCCCCACCAGGGCCATCAGTAGAGAAATAGGCAAGGCCATTGGGGATGTTGCGGATGCTGCTGGGCTGGTTGAGGTGGGTGACCCTGAGCCTTGGTCTCTGGGTTCTCTGAAGACCTTGCTGTGTGCATAGGCCTTAAATAGGGAACATACTAGTTTCCATTTTCTGAATGTCCCCACATTACTTTCCACTTCTGTTTTTGCTTTCTTTATGCACTCTCTACATGGGTTTAGGGCAGTGTTTCTCAGTCTTTTTTTTTTTTTTTTGTCTCCCACCTCTTTCCCCTAGATCCGTTTTAGAAAGTTTTTCCTAATTAAAACTCCCATTACATTTTAATAAGAGATATATAGTGTGTCTATGTATGGACCCTATGTATATCTCTAAAGATAAAGAAATGAAGTGTAAAGTTTACTTTTTATTCATTGTAGAGTAAAGAATGGTAAAAATTTGAAGCTAAAAGTTAAATCAAAAAGCTATGGATATGTGACTTAACTTTATTACTAAATTTGTAGAATGGCTTTCATTTCACTTATATGAATCATAATATGTGAAATTACATTACAAATTAAAAATTTATAAATATGTACATATAATAATACCAATGTAATGATATAGTTAAAATCACTTCAAGTTAGACCACCTCTGGTGATAATGTTTAGGTTACAGATAAAATAATGTTATTAATATAAAGACAAAGATAACTTTGCAAAAAAAGCAGTGGGAGATGTTCTCTAATTTTCAGACATAATTTTCATTCAAGGACAATCACAACACTTCACATCAAAGACACTTTCCAGTGTGGGAGTTAAGGGGAGGCAAGTTAGGTGCTTGCCTCAGGTACAAATTGAAGGGGGTTCCAAAGGACTCAGTAACGCAGAAAAAACATGTAGCAACAAACTAATAGACTGAACTTTGTAATCTACTTTTAAAATCTGCTTATTTAAAAGTGTAGATAAACTTTGAACACTTTAAAAATATATTAAAATGGATCATCTTTCAAATAATTAAAAAATACAATTGTGGGGTATAGAAAAAATGGAAAATTCCTAGTCATGTCAATATGAACTTTTGCATAATTACTAGACGGGATTTAAAATTAATACCATCAATTAGTAAAATCAGATAATGAAATGAGAGATATTTTTTCTTTGATATCTATCACAAACAAATATTAAGTCTTTTTATACATAAAAATTATTAATAATTTTAAATATGTACAGAAATATGTTTTGCTAAGAAATAAAACTTCAGAACAATGTATTAAAAAGTATAAAATAAAAAAATATTTAAGAATTTAATGAGTTTGGATTCATTGGTAAATCCTGTCCTTTCTCATCAGGCACTGTCTGATAGATATTACACACCCACTTCTAAATTGAAAGTACACGTGGGGTTTATTTTACTCAGAATCCAGGCAAAATGACCTACTGCCTTCAGAACATTTTTTCTCTGAGAAGTTTAAATTTACAAGAAATAATATCTGCTTTTTGGCCTACTCAAGGAGTAGGAAATAATTAATAAATAATTTAGGCCCTAGAATCAAGTAGGTTCTTTTTAATTATTATTAATAAGCTCACCAAGAAAATTCAGGAAATAAGAAAAAATATTGTGACTCTCCAGATAGTGCATTTCACTGACTTTCAGTGATACGTGAAGTTGTCCAGCAAGTGGTTAATTTCACTGTTCCTCCCCTATTCCCCAACCCCCACTTCTGACTAGTTATCAATGATAGGAGTGGTTGACGCAAACATTTAGACCAGACCACTGTTAGGGAACAGTTGGGTAAGTGGTCCAAATTTCTTCAAAAACTAAACAGTAGAAATTATTTAAAATCCTATTGGGATTTTCCAGTTGTGGGGAAACAAGGTCTTCATTTCTTTTAAAAACCACAGATTTGATTCTCTCATTTGTCCTCCAAAGGAAAGAGATTCCTGGTAAATAAAGAGAAGTGTAACTACAAGAAACTGTAGTTCATGGACATGACAGTGTTCCAACCCAGACATTTGTATCCCTGAGGGTATGTGGTGACTCCCCAGAGGCATGCAAACACAGAGTGCTTTAAGAAACACATTTTATACAACCTCAGCCTTGATCAATGTGCCTACATAAACGTGCTCTGCTTGGCAAGGGAGATGGGAATTTGGCCTATCTCCAGGCCCACTCCCACTCTCACATCTAGCTAGATTTTATCTCACTTTGCAAAAGAAAGTCCCCCTTACTCATAACCAAGCCCCACTATGGTACACTGCCCCAGGGTGCAAAACCTCTGTGACACCAGATAGACAATTTTAGAAAGCTTCATTCTTAAGAGGGATTCTCTAGACGGAAAGCAGAGAGGGTTTCAGTAACACGCTTATACTTTATTGGTTACCTCCTCTCTCTCCTTTATTAACAGCTTCCTTTTTACTGCCTAGTTTTGATCAATATTTAATGTGCTTAATTTTCATCTCCTCTATCCTAAATACAAGCATCCCTCAGCCCTACAATCACCTGTATGTACTATCTTATTTCTATCATTCTGTTCATACCCAAACTCCTTTTTTTATGAAATACTTTTTCAAAATATTAAGGTGGTACAAATGTTTTTGGTTACGTGGATTGCTTTTGTAATGCTTGAGTCATGGCTATAAGTGTGCCCATCACCCAAATAGTGTTCACTGTACCCATTAGATAGGTTTTTGCCTCTCCCCTGCTCCCCTTCCCTTCTGTTTGAATTCCACTGAGTTTTACTTCCCTCTGTGCACATGTGTGCCCACTGGTTAATTCCAATTTAATAGCAAGTACATGTGGCATTTGTTTTTCCCTTCTTTAGATACTTCACTTACGAGAATGATCTGTAGTTCCATCCAAATTGCTGCAAAAGGCATTATGGCTGAGTAATACTTTTGTTATACATATACCACATTTTATTAATCCACCTACGAATTGATGGGCACTTGCATTGATTACACATCTATGCAACTGTGAATTGTGTTGCAATAAACATTTAAGTGCAGGTGTCTTTCTGATGAAAAGATTATTTTTCTTTGGGTAGATACCCAGTAGTGGGATTGCTGGATTGAATTGTAGGTCTACTTTTAGTTCTTTGAGGATCTCCATACTGTTTTCCATAGAGGTTGTACTAATCTGTAGTCCCACCAACAGTGTATAAGCATTCCTTTCTCTCTGCATCCACACCAACATCTGTTGTTTTTGGACTTTTTAATAAAAGCCACTCTAACTGGGGTAAGATGACATCTCATTGTAGTTTTAATTTCCATTTTGCTGATGATTAGTGACGTTGAGCATTTTTTCATATGTTTATTGGCCATTTGTCTATCTTCTTTTGAAAAGCTCTTGTTGATGTCTTTTGCCCACTTTATAATGGGGTTACTTTTTTTTCCTTGCTGATTTGCTTGAGTTCTTTGTAGGTCTGGATAGTAGTCCTTTATTGGATGTATAGTTTGCAAATATTTTCTCCTATTCTGTAGGTTATCTGTTTGCTCTGTTGATTATTTCCTTAGCTGTGCAGAAGCTTTAATCAAAATACTAACCTACTGCATATATCTAGAAAAATAATTCTACGCTTCATTTGGAACCAGAAAAGAGCCTAAATAGCCAAAGCAATCTTAAGCAAAAAGCACAAATCTGTAGTCATCACATTACCAGACTTCAAACTACAGACTACAAGACTACAGTAACCAAAACAGCATGTAATTGGTACAAAAATAGAGATATAGACCAAGGGAACACATAGAGAATCCAGATATAAAGTCATCTACCTATAGCCAACTGATCTTTGACAAAGCAGACAACAATGCACACTGGGGAAAAGAAGCCCTATTCAATAAATGGTGCCGGGAAAATTGGATAGCCACATGCAAAAGAATGAAACAGGATGCCTGTCTCTCAACACTCACAAAGATTAATTCAAGATGGATAAAAGACTTAAATGTAAAGCATGAAACCATAAGAATTCTAGAAGAATCATAAAACAGCATCATATAATCATATAATAGCAGTTCCTTGCAGTTCTTATTGGGGCAGGATCAGTAGGAATGTTATTTATTTATTTAATTGTTTTTATCATCATGCCAGTTCTCTGCTATGATTAGTGGCATTTTTCCTGGCGGCTTAATATAGAGCTTGTTTCTAAAGCATCCCAGTAGTTCTGTGAGCATTATATCTTTTAAATACCTCTGTTTAGTTATCCGACTTTGCTTTCAAATAGACTCTTTAAATATCTTGCAAACCTATAATCTCTCTCCTTGAGTATAATGACTACGTCCTAATGGGTCTACTTTACTCATTTCTACCCAACATGCACATTCATTCCCCAACCCAGTTTTCAAAAGTCACCTGGAAGAGTCTTTCTAATGTATTTGGTTCCATCAACACACTTCTTGAAACACTTCAATACTTCCGATGATCATTTCTGTAAATGATAATACCAAATCTGTTTGCAAAGCCTTTTATGATGCAATCTCTACTTCCTCGCCCAACGTTGTTCTCCTATCTCCTTCTCTCTCTGCTTCCCCTCGCCTCTGTGTACTTATGTCTTCTGTAATTCCTTGTTCATATATCCTCCCTCTGGCCACCTTACTTTCACATTTGCTGCTCCCTATTTCTGAAACACTCTGACCATCGCACATTTACTTTGCTAACCCCTACAGATCCTTAAGATGCCAGCTTAAGCTGCTGCTTGTTCTGGAAGTTTTCCCTGAGCCACACAAGTCCTACATGCTCCCTCCCACAGCCATTAGCATTACTTTTATTGAATGTGCACTGCACTTGCCTATACCCCACTAGACTGGAAGCTCTGTCACGCCCCAGAAGCAAGGACTATGTGTACTTTTTTTCGTTGTTCCTGTACCCTTCACATTGCCTGAAAATAGAAGGTTATTCACTACTTATTTGTTGATGTTTCAAGGTAGATGATTTCATATTTCACATTAGTTTCTAGTTAATGCAACCACTGCAACTGAATCAACAACCATTAGACATGACTTTTCCAAGAAAGTGTAAATAAAAGTGAATTAGCTGCAGCTACTATAATCTGTCATAGTGCCTTGTTCATCTCCTTCATAGCTCTAGTAAGGGTTCCTACCTAATTATTTACCCTTGAAAACCTGTCTTCTTTGGCAGAGTGCTCCACTAAAGAAAGTAATATCTTTGTTTTATTTACTAATATATTCACAAAGACCAATAAATTACTTGGAGCAGAAATACTTCAAAAAATTTTATGAGGCAATGAAATGAATGGAGTCATTTATGTTCCTTTTGGATTTGAAGGCAGATTAAACATTTGAAGGCACTTTGTATCTATTTAAGAGTATGAGTAATACCAAACTTCCACAGTAAAGATTTAACTCCTCACAACCCTTGCCAAACTAAAGAAACCAGAAGGCAAAGCTGACTACATTTATAAAGAATAAATCTTGGAAATATAGCAATTATCATAAGAGACTAATTTTAATTATTACATATTAAAAATGTAATTTCTTTATATTCAAAAGTACTGTACTATTTCTTCTTATTGAAAAACAATTAGTCATTAACTAAAATGACTCAATACATTTTATAACTGAAGTGGAAATAAAAGTCTTTGAATTGAGTGAATTTTATAAGCTTCAGGCAACATATTAGTAGATGAGACCCAATTAACAAAAATTGGGTATAAATCTAAGTTTCCTTTCAGACCTCTTGGGTTTTCCAATGAGTTTGTTAACATAGGGAAAGCCCTGATTGATTTTCGCTTCTTAATTTCCAGTCTGACCATGTCTGAGGCACAGCAGCTGTGTGCTTTCTTTTTCAGATAGACCCTGGTTCCCTGGAAACACCCCTTCACTCCAGGCTGCAGTCCTCATGCTGAGGGTCTCTTCCATCTCTTGCACCAATCAGGTCTCCAGAAATTCTAGGTACTGATCAAGTCCAGTGAGGAATTTCAGGCTTTTATGCTGAAAAAGTTGATGATTGGCTGGATCATCTCATGGAGAAGAGAGGTGGTCAGAGCCTTTTGGAATTTTCTGTCATCTAGCTCTTCCAGGGGAAACCTGAAAACATTCATGTCCTTTAGACAGGAGTAAAAGGAACACCCTCATTAGTTAGCACAGAACTGTGAAGGTCTCCTGCTTTGTCAGGCCACAGCTCTGGGCCAGGTCACAGCTCAGGATACAGAGAGAGCTGTAGAACATCATCCCCCGCCTCATGGGTGAGGAGGTTGGCAGGGCCCCTGGTGGGAGGCAGCTGGCCAGGCTGAGTGAGCCTTTACCCAGATGTCTCAACACCTGCCTGCCTGTGAGATTCCCCCAGGACTTTCAGTTTTTATATTCACCCCAATTTTGTTTCCACTTCGTTCACTTTCTATTCTATTTATGGGCCTCAGATAATGTCATGACTTCATCATTTCTTTTGTATTATTATTACACAATGGAAATTAACACACTCAGAAAATAACAGAAATCTCAGTCCAATAGGATGTATTCATCCACATAAAATCCAATGTTGAAATAAAGTCCTGACGGAGTCTATGTCTGTTTTTAAATTTTAATAATAGTAATTAGAGTTTTGATCCTGGGGGTTATTTTTACACTTCTTAAATTGCACTGAAGTACAAGTTGCCTCACCCCTCTGCATTTTTCTTTTAAGAGACTAATACACTATCTTTGATTTCTTCTACCTTTCTTTACAGGAGCCATAATTAGTATTTTCTGATTCAACCTACACATATTCGTGGCATAACACTGGAACACCAAGGCCCTCCAGTTGTCTTCATTCTGTCAATAAAAGTGTATTGACTGCATCTACATGACAATGTGCTTGGCAGTGTGCATTCAGAGATAAGTAAGACGGGATGGTGACCGCCCTCCAGGGATCAGGAAAGACCGACATTAAAGACATATTTATGATTAATTAAACATTAGCATGCTCAGTGCAACCAAAAAGTACTGAGAGCTAATGAAGAAGAGAATTGGGCAGTAGAAAGCCCCACTTTCTGACAACATCAATGGCTCCTGGGGAGTTAAATCACACCAGATTTTCCTTTCCACTTCTGAAAAACTGAGACAATTTTATTAGTTGTCACATAGGAAATTGTAAAGATTAAATAAAGTTTGCAAATTACTGGCGGAGAATCTGAGAATCATAAATGATAGCTACCTTTAGTATGAATATAATAAATATCAATCATCTGTATAGCCCACGCTCAAGCAAGTCCAGCCACGAGAAGCTTTGATTGCAGCTCCCCTGACACTCTCAGGGTCGGGGAGCTGGGCGCTCCCCAAATGGAAGCACTGGGAGAGCGGGCTGCCTGCAGAACTGTGAAGAGGCAGAGCCGGGTCCCGACTGTCAGAGCTAAGCCTGGCACGGAGAAAAGCTGTACAGCCCATTTGAAGCCCTTCCCAGGGAACCAGAGTCTCGGCAAGTTGCCTGACAGAAAATGACTTTTCTGTGAAAAGTATAAATAAATAAAATAAATAATCCCTTCCTTAATGTTCAAAGTCAAACCAACTTTGGTGATACTTTCAAAGGCAGGGGTTAAAATTTTAGTCAATGAGGGAGTGCATATGGAACAGTAGCCCATAAGTTCATGATACTGTATTTTACTGTACCTCTTCTATGTTTAGACATGTTTAGATACAAAAACACTTACCATTGTGTGACAATGGCCTGCAGTATTCAGTACAGTAATATGCAATACAGGTTTGTACCCTAGGAGCAATAAGCTATGCCATGTAGGCTTGCGGTGTGGTAGGCTACATCATGTAGGTTTGTGTAAGTACATTCTATGACGTTTCAGCAAGGTCAAAATCACCTAAGGACATGTTTCTCAAAACATATTGTTATGTGATGCAGGCCTATATATGTATTATAAATATATATAATATATAGTAAATATATAAAAATTTAACATACATAAATATTATGTATACATATTTATTGAGGGAGGGTGATTGGACATGGAGCATTCCTCAATATTAATTCAAAAGCTATTCCCTGGACTGGTATTAGGGGAAGTGAGTGAGCACTTCTATCAAGCACAGAATTTCAGGAGGAAACAAATCTAAGTAATCAAGACAAATACCATTTCAATACAATATTTAAAAATGAAAATTAATGCCTAACATCCGGGCTAAACCAAATACCAAATTGTAGGTAAAGACAAGCAATGACCCTGCCCCTTGGGAGTCTCTGAGAGTGCAAAAATTATGGCAAATGCCACCCAATCTATAAAATTCTTACTCAAGAAAATGAAAAGTTCTGACCTGCTAAATGTCCTCAACTGTTTGTACGCAACACTGCTCATTTATCTTTTTAGTAACACAAAGTCGAAGTGGGTTCCTGAGAAACAAGTTTCAGTAATTTGAAGTTGCATAAAAATGATCTCTAAGATTCTCCAGGAGTCATGCGAAATTGTCAAACATGGCAGTTGTTTCAGTTTAAAAAGGTAATAATCGTGAAAGCATTGTCGAGTTTTCTTCCCTTAAGGTTGGAAAGTAAAATCATATAAAATTCTTGTTTTGGTATAATAAAATATTTAAACTTAAAATAATGCTGTGAGTTTCAATATAACTGAATTTTGTTTCAGCTGCATTAACGTTGTAAGGTTGAAGAATCAGCCATTGGAAAACCACACCGCGCTAACGAGGGGTGCGCAGCTCCTCTTCATTCCCCCCAGTGAGCGGCCCGACCCGACTTTCTCCCTGGGCCCCATCACGCGCAGGGCTTG
>CAUYRT010031985.1:0-17215 GCA_963574885.1 Lepilemur ruficaudatus | reverse complement strand
TTTTCTATATATATTTAGTTGGCCAATTAATTTCTTTCTATTTTTTAGTAGAGACGGGGTCTCGCTCTTGCTCAGGCTGGTTTCAAACTCCTGACTTTAAGCAATCCTGCCTCGGCCTCCCAGAGTGCTAGGATTACAGGCGTGAGCCACCAGGCCCACTGTCGTTTCTTATTATTGAGTAGTATTCCATTGTATACACATAACAAATTTTAATAATCCACTCATGAATTGACAGGCACTTGAGTTGTTTCCACATCCTTGCAATAGTGAATTGTGCTGCCATAAACATTCAGGTGCAGATGTCTTTATTATAGAATGTCTTTTGCTCTTTTGGGTTGATGCCTAATAGTGCTATTGCTGGATCAAATGGTATTTCTGTTTTTAGCTCTTTGCAGTATCTCCAAATTCTTTTCCACAGAGGTTACACTAATATGCAGTCCCATAAAATATATTGCTTTCTCTCGCCTGCTGTCAGTGCCAGCTTCTGCCATTCCTTCACTTTAAATAAAGTTAATAAAATATTACTCCCATTTTTTATGCACTCATCTATTGGCATATTTAAGATTTGTGCATTTTTACTGTATGTAAATTTTATCTCATTTAACAAAAAAGAATTGTGAACACTTTTAAACTCCAGTTCAGATTATGCAATGCCTCTTTAGTATAGTAGTAAGTAAAAAAAAAAAAAAGATTATGCAATGCTGAAGCTTTTAGGGATAAAGTGTACTGATGTCTGCAATTTACTTTGAAAAGCATACAAAAATTAAGCTGGATGGATGGTGGGACAGAGGGATAGGTAGATGAATAAATATGTGATAAAACCAACATGGCAAAATGTTAAATATAAAACAGATGGTGGACATATGTATAATTCTCACACTCTCTATTTGAAAATTTTCACAATAAAATGTGGGAAAAAAAATCTTCTCAACTGCTCTGATGACCTACATCAATCAGCTACTTCCAGCAGATTCTGTGATCTATTCTATTATAGTCTCATCACTTCAATTTCTCTTTTCTCTCATCTCTTCTTCCTTCCTTCCTTCCTTCCTTCCTTCTTTCCTTCCTTCCTTCCCTCCTTCCTTCTTTCTTTCTTCTTTTTCTTTCTCTCCCTCCCTTCTTCCTTCCTTTCTTCTTTCTTTCCCCTCCCTCCCTTCCATCCTTTTCTTCTTTGAGACAGGGTCTCACCCTGTTGCCCAGGCTACAGTAGAGTGCTGTCACATCATCATAGCTCACTGTAACCTCAAACTCCTGGGCTCAAGAGATCCTCCTGCCTCAGCCTCTCCAATAGCTGGGACTACAGCCACACACCACCACACTTGGCTAATTAAAAAATTTTTTTGTAGAAACAGGCTCTCACTATATTGGTTAGGCTGGTCTCCAACTCCTCGGCTCAAGTGATCCTCCTGCCTTCACCTCCAAAATTGCTAGGATTTCAGGCATGAGCCATCTGAGCCATCATACCGAACCACTTCAATTTATTTCACTCAATTCCAGTAAACATAGATTTAGAGGAATAAATTGGATTATGTGTAGAAAATGGTTTCTAAAGTGTGCAGTGTTGCATAAATGTGCTATTATTGCTATGATGTTTGAGGCATTGAGCTTGTGCAAAATCTTACTGCTGTAATTTAAAACACTGTTGAATAAGGTTTAATGTTCTTTCTAACTAGGCCAGGTGTGGTGGCTCACGCCTGTAACCCTAGCACTCTGGGAGGCCAAGGCGGGAGGATTACTTGAGCTCAGGAGTTCGAAAGCAGCCTGAGCAAGAGTGAGACCTTGTCTCTACTAAAAATAGAAAGAAATTAGCTAAACAACTAAAAATAGAAAAAATTATTCAGGCACGGTGGTGTGTGCCTGCAGTCACAGCTACCTGGGAGGCTGAGGTAGGAGGATTGCTTGAGTCCAGGAGTTTGAGGTTGCTGTGAGCTAGGCTCTCTAGCCCGGACAACAGAGTGAGACTCTTGTCTCAAAAATAAATAAATAAATAAATAAATGTTCCTTCTAACTAAACTGGAAACTCTTCAAAGAAAAAAGACTATGCTTTTGATTTCTTTTGTACTCAAGAATTGTACTAAAGACTATTATAAGTACCGAGAGTACTAAATAAACACTGAATGAATCAGTAAACAGTATATTTCATTTATAAACTCTAAATAAGTCTTCTAAATTCTATTTTAAGTTATAATGTATTGAATTTTTTCACTTGTATTTTCAATCTAAAGTGATGTTTTGGGCAATCCTTTTGTCCATGGAATGGACAGATGGGATATTGAGAGTACCCCTTAATTTTTTTCATTGCCTTAACTTCATTGCCGTTTGGGAGTTCAAAACAATTTACTTTTCCACCGAAAATTAAACTCTGGCAAGAACATCAACAGTTATTGCACTATGTAGTTCACATGGAACCTTAAGAAACTGTATCCAGAGTTTAGGGAACAGTAATCCCAAGCAAAGGTAATATGAGAGTTGTAACCCATGATGTCAAGCTAAAGTAAGTGGCTAGGGATGTACCCTTGAAACATCTCCTCTTCTTAAGGAGTAATCATTTCACTAATTTAAGTAAAATCCTTTGAGATATGTGACTAGAATGCCCTTGATATTGTGGCCAACAAACAGGCAAGTATTTGAAACAAATGACAAATGCAATCAGTAAGTAGATTGATTAGAAAATCAAGTACAGGCCGGGCGTGGTGGCTCACGCCTGTAATCCTAGCACTCTGGGAAGCCGAGGCGGGTGGATAGCTCAAGGTCAGGAGTTCAAGACCAGCCTGAGCAAGAGCGAGACCCCGTTTCTACTATAAATAGAAAGAAATTAATTGGACAACTAAAAATATATATGTAAAAAAATTAGCCGGGCATGGTGGCGCATGCCTGTAGTCTCAGCTACTCGGGAGGCTGAGGCAGAAGGATTGCTTGAGCCCAGGAGTTTGAGGTTGCTGTGAGCTAGGCTGATGCCATGGCACTCTACAGCCCAGGCAAGGCAACAGAGTGAGACTCTGTCTCAAAAAAAAAAAAAAAAAAGAAAAGAAAATCAAGTACAGAAGGAACCTAGGTGGGGATAATACAATTTCATCTACCTAAATCAGGCAAAGGTTACATGGGTGGTTAAAATTAATTCCTTCTGTATGAAATAGGCTTGAGTTTCCAGTGTCATAGTGACTTAAAAAAAAAAAAAGGCTCATTGTACCCATTAGTAGCTTAAGAATTTGTAGAGTCCAGCAGCTACACTATGCAAGCACAATTTTTTTTTTTTGGTTTCCAACTCCTGACCTTGAGCGATCCTCCCACCTCAGCCTCCCAGAGTGCTAGGATTACTGGCGTGAGCTACCCTCGCCCAGCCTGCAACCACAATTTTGGTCCAGGTGAAAAACTGGCCAACAAGCAACCCTGGTCTTCAGAGATAGCATCTGAATTCTCGTGGAATGTCAATCTCAAATTTTTTTGGATAATAAAACCCTTTTCTTAATGGGTGTCTTTTTACCCAGGGGAGCTTTAAATTTAAATATAGAGATGAAGTCCTAAAGCTTTCTTATTAAGTTTAGAAATAACTTGTATATATTTGTATTTAAATTGTAATGTTTAGGAAAACTTGGCGTATTAGAGATTCTAAATAAAAATGTGCAATTTGAGTAATTTGACAAGAGGTCTGTGATTTTATTTTTAGAGACATGGGGTCTCCCTATGTTGCCCAGGCCAGGTTGGACTCAAACTCTTGGGCTCAAAGCAATCGTCCCCCTCTGGAGTAGCTGGAGCTACAGGTGCTCGCCACCTCCCCCACCCAGATTTAAAATTTTAAGTGGAAAGGTGTAAGAGACTACATTTTCCAGGCATTACAGATACTATTTAATTTAATCTTACACTATTCTTCGGAGCCTTCATTCATTCATTTATTGAGGGTCCACCTTGGTAGGCACCCCTTGCTAAGCTCTGGGAATTAGAAGTTGAGTGTTCCCGGCTTCGGGTCAGTCTCAAGTAGCTTAGTCTAGCTAATTAAAAAGAGGGTAACTTCTTTTTCATAGGAGGAAATGAAAGATCTGCTCTGAGAGGTTGTTTGTCCAAGGTCACACAGTGTTGGAGGATAGGAACTAGGGTGTCTCCTTTTTAATCTTTTTTTCTTTTTTTGAGACAGAGTCTCACTCTGTTTCCTGGGCTAGAGTGTGTGCTGTGGCGTCAGCCTAGCAGCTCACAGCAACCTCAAACTCCTGAGCTTAAGTGATCCTCCTGCCCAGCCTCCTGAGTAACTGGGACTACAGGCGCTTGCCACTATGCCTGGCTAATTTTTTGTTTCTATTTTTAGTTGGCCAGGTAATTTTTTTCGGCTTTTTAGTAGAGGGGGTGGGGTGGCGTGGTCTCACTCTTGGTCAGGCTGGTCTCAAACTCCTGCCCTCAAGCAATCCTCCAGCCTTGGCCTCCCAGAGTGCTAGGATTACAGGCGTGAGCCCGCCGGGCCTGTGGGCCAGCTGTCCTCAATTATTGAGTTAATAGACTTATGTAAGATTTTTGCTTTGAAGACATCCATTTTTTTTCAACATTTTTATCTGGAAGTAAAAATCCTTATCTGGGAGTAAAAAACCTCATAGAAGTTCCCCTTCTTCACAGTTATTAACGAAAGAACAAGTCGCGAATTTACACTTCAATGGCCAGACTTTAGGGGCGAGTAGCCAAGTCCCAGGGGGAAAGGGAGACATTTTTGAAGAAACAATAGCAGCCCTGACAGAAGGACAGACTACATTCGGGGGACACAGTGCTCATCCAATGCCAAGGGAAGCAGAATCTGTTTTTTTTCACCTCTTTGCTTTTCTCCACAATTTTCAGGGATGTTTAGAAGCTCGACAGTAGAGGCCGCGCCTATTCCATTGGCTCCAAATGGCAAGGAAACCTAATTTTTATTCTGTACCCCTAGCTCCCTACCCTCGTACAGTCTCTTCTTCTCGCCTTCTAACATGCTTTCCCAGTTAGTCTTCACCCTCAGCAGATAATCTGAAATGACCGTTTTATCCTATTGCCATATTGACAAGGTTGCTTTATGGCGACCTTGACAGCCGTCCGGGTGGGAGGCCGGAGCCGGGGCGGTTGGCTGCGAGGAGGAAAACCTTCAGAAGGCTCTGTGGAGGCGCCACGAAGAGGGGGGCGACCACGCAGCTCCACTCAGCGTGGAGTTCTCTGAAAGATTGACAGGTAGTGCACCAACCGTCTTTGCTGTAGCAACCTACACCGCCTCGCGAGATTTGGGTGCTTATCCGAAGGGGGAGGTAAAGGCGCCTCTCTGAATGGGGGATGGGAACATCTGTGGCGCAATCATTGCGCGAGATTGGCCTACTGTCGCTGGGGCTATACTTAGATCTCGCGATGTTTCGGCCGCTCAGCTCTGGAACTTGGGGCAGCGTCTCGCGAGAGCCCGTGCTGCGGGCTCTGTGCGGCCCCGTGTGTTTGTGTGTGTGTCTGTGTGTTGGTGAATGTGAGTACGGGGAAGCAGCGGCCGCCATTTCAGGGAGCTTGTCGACGCTGTCGCAGGGGTGGATCCTGAGCTGCCGAAGCCGCCGTCCTGCTCTCCCGCGGGGGCTCCTCTAATCCCATTGTTTCTTTTAGATTCGCTCGGGCCTAGCCGCCCTCGGAGCCCGATATTCGGGCTGGGCGGTACCGCGGCCTGGGCCTAGGGACTTAACAGTAGCAACAGCGGCAGCGGCAGCGGCAGTCGTCGCGGTCCCTTGTTGAATACGAGCACCAGAGGCGCCCGAAAGCCCGCACAGGTACGGGAGCGTCGCGTACGCGCATATTGTCAGAGCTTTTTCGAGGTTTGGTTCTCTTCTGGGTTGAGGGGCACTCCTGGCCGTCTTCAGCGACTTGGGGTGGGGGGCTTCTCGGGAAATCGTCTTTATTTCGGTTACCGCAGTTTTTTGTCCCGTTCTGATAGCGTCAGGATTCCTGGACGTGGTAAGACCCGGGAGAGGGCTCGGCAGATGGCGACCCGTCTCCTTCCGGGCCCGGGCCGGCCCCGACCTCCCAACATGGCGCCAGTGAAATGCTGCTTTGGCACACAACCCCTCCCAACGGAGGGAGTTTCCCTTTGCCCCTAAAATGGCAGCGCGGGTTTTGCGCGGAAGGAGGTTCTGGCGCTCCAATCTCCCAGTTTGTTTTTGGAGTCCATAGCAGGCTTTTAAAAATCGGACGTTGAAGTCTCCATTTTCGTATGTTCAGTGTAAGGGGTTTCAGATTTACCTAGACAAGCCAAGTTTGATAAAGTGTGTGCCAGTTTAGTTATTACAGTTATTATTTTTGAAGGTTTTTCTGAAGTTTTGGAGTGTGTCGGCTCAGAAAAAAATTAACCAGAATTAAAAAATACTTACAGAATTATCTCGTTCTTCTTCTAGGCGTTTAGAGAAAATGGCAGACGATATTGATATTGAAGCAATGCTTGAGGCTCCTTACAAGAAGGTGAGAAAAAACATGTCGGTGAGGTTTACATATTTCTTAATTTAGCATTATTCACGAAACTACTGCTGAAATGTAAACTAACCTCCCCGGAGCCCTCTTGATTTATCTTATCAGAGATGCATTACGTGTAACTTACAAAAGTAAATAAATGCTATTGATGTAATAATATTGTGCAGTAGTTTCACTTCAGCGTGATGAATAAATGCCCATCTATCTCTCTTTGTAGACTTGCCTAACGATATCTCACCTCTACTCCCATGAATTCACCTTTGATTCCAGTGTGAACTGTCAATCATAAGGTAGTAATTGAGTGACTTATCGCTGTACCGTGGTCCCCTAGGTAAAATGACTCAACTAAGAATTTCCAGCTCCAGTTTGGTATAGCAAAAAGGTGAATGTAGTGGTTTGGGAAATAGCAGGGGTCCAAGAATAACAAAGCATAACCAGTCTGGCAAGTAAACCTTGTAATAAGTCTTATACCAAGAAATGGGTGAGATTTTAAAATTTATATATACACACACACGACTGGTGATAGTAAATCTTCAAACAGGCAGGTGGCGATCTGCTCCGTTAATAATTACTGAAATTCTTGGATCCCTGAATAGAATTTAAAAGAGAAAACAACAAAAGAGGCAGTATTACAGCTTAGAGTCACTTGATAACTGTTTTACTGTTCTCCATTTTTTATTTTTAATTAGGCCCTGCCATAGTATTTCAACGCTAAAATCTACAACCGAATTATTTTGGCTGATAATATAGTCTTTGACCCATTTCAGTATCACAGTAAAAGTAAACTGTCTTTTCATTCTTTCACCAGTTGGTGGTGAAAATAGCAATATGCATGCATTATCACTGGTGTCACAAACTGTAAGCTTTGTAAGTTAGCAGTTATACTCCTGTAGCTGATGTGATCAAACTTTAAACATTGCTCTAAGTCTTTTAAAAATAATACATTTGTTTTGGATTGTATAGCACGACCATGTGGTACCAATTTGGATGAATTCTTGATAGCTTTAAATAGTGTATGTAGTTTTGTAATGCTTAGACTCTTGAAGAGCTACTTTCTGTTTTATTGTTAAGATTCTTGTGTCTTAGTTTAACATGGATGTAATTCCATGTAAACAGGTATGGAAGTAGGAAATGTTTAGGCTGGACTGGTGGATTATTAATTGACTTTCTTGGGTTCTTGGGAGTCAACATTACTAAAGCAGTGTGAATCCCTGTTTGCTTCAGGGCGAGATGTGTGACAGAGGTGGCATCAAGCTCTTACAGTCCCAACCCTCCAACGGAAATGGGCGAAGATCTCAGGAATGGCATCGGTCACAGGAAATCGATAGTGGCTGGCTGCTAGCATGGCCACTTGGGGCTTAGGCAGAAATAGAGCCATGGTACTGACCAAAAGGGACCATAGAACATGGAGTAAAACTCAAACAGGACTTCATTCATGTTTTATAGAAATCATATTTAACCACTTCAACATTGTAAATCTGGATAACTTAATATCTAAACTATGTAAGAAAGTAAAATTTAACATGTTAATATGGAGAGATTTTAATTTTTGTATCTTGATGACTTAATTGTAAGTAACAAAGTGGTTAAACACATACCCATCTAAATTTTTTTATAGCCTTCCATGTTAAACTATAAATAAATAATTAGTTTTAAAATTGTTTTGTATTTTCTTATTCCTGTTCCCTTTACCCTTTGACAACTTGAAATGTTACCACTTCGCCCTCATGATGTTCTTCTATCAACCCTGCTTAGGATGAGAACAAGTTGAGCAGTGCTAACGGCCATGAAGAACGTAGCAAAAAGTAAGTTTTAAGAAGGGGCCTTGGGGGGAGGGGTGGTTCTGTGATTGAGATCTTAAGTTGTGTTCTGTTGCTAAAGCATCAAACTAAGGTTCTCTTTTTAAGCTTTTCTTTGCCTCTTTTAGAAAATTGTTTCTTTGCATTTTGGGACAAGAAACTATGGACTTTTGGCCTAGATTTCAGGATTCATGTTTCAAAGACCGGGCACCTTCCCCTCCATGTCCATCCTGACAGTCCTGTATGAGAACTTGTCTTTTGTTTTAAATTTGTTAACTTTCACTTAATATTTGGTGTTACTGATAAATTTATCATATCCAATGAACTTAAAAGGGAAAAGTTTAATTAGAAAAGATAATATTCAGATCTCTCAAACTTAAAATACAAAAAAAAGGGTAAATATTTATAATAAAAATAAGAGAAAACATAATAATAAGCAGGCCATGGGAAAGTATTGTTTGCCCCAAATCACTGAAGGAGTCAAAGCTGTGAATTACTTCTGTTGCTGGCTGCCTAAAGGCCCTTTTTGTAGTAATGCAATAACACACTTAAGTACTTCTTGAAAGTGGCTTTCATTGTCTTAGGCCTTTTAAACTCTAGTAGAGTTGTGAGTAAGAATGGCATTTTTCGAAGTTATAAATATTTATACAATTTATTTGGGTTATGTGAGTAACCCATAATAGGAACACTGCTACAGACTAGTACGGGAAACAGTATACAAAAAGTCTTAATAGTTAAAACCAGATCCATTTAATAAGGTTGGATCCTGTTGGTTCTTGAAATTTCCTTTCTGCTGTAAGGTTAGGTCATGTGGTCATGTTACAAGCATTAAATTGTTTTATTAGCTTATGTTTATGATGACATATTAAAACATTTTGTCAAATTTATGACCCCATGATACATAATGAGAAATGATGCTGAAATAGCCATTTATTTGATTCTTTTTGGCTCTTTTCCTCCTAAAAACTAAAGTGTTTCATAATAACTACCTCCATCATCAACACTACAAGTATGTTAGGTTGATATTATTTCTTAAAATAGATGAGAAAATTTTGGATTGGATTATTCAGGGTTTGCTAAGCCAATATTTTATTTTTATAGTTAACCCTAAAATGGTGTGGTAGTAATGGATTAAATGATTTGATTTATAGAACATGTCCTACTTTGTTCTGATGCATGGTTGGGTGGTAGTCAGTTATAGTTCCTCACTAGTCACAAGTTGATGTGGGGATCAGATGGGGTTTATTCTTGAATTGTGGTCTGAGGCAACCAACCAGTCATTGCAGGGTTTAATGTCATCTGAATTTAGACCTTTAACCCAAGTAATTGTAATCAAAAGAAAACCCAGGAAGGGAAATCCATATAAATTGACATAAATTATCCATTCTAGGCCTAGTGGCTATGTAAAGATTTCACAAGTGCCAAAAGGATGAAGACATAAACTTTCGGGTCCAGACCTTCTTTATTGGATCATTCTCTGATACTGCTTGCCACCTAAAGTCATCTCCATTTTATGCATGTTTATATCCTGCATCTAACCTCATTAAGGTTACCAAGGAAATTGAGCATCAGGCTCTCAATGTGTGATGTTTAGTGGCATTTATCTAATGTAGAGAGTCCTATGGGACTTACAGAAGAATGGACAATTTTCTTTAATTGGTCATAGGATTCTTGGTTTAAGGGAAGACCCTTTCAAAACACTTCATCTAGTAATCTTTTAAAATATACAAAATATTTCTTTGTCATACTTCTCATTCTCAATTCTGGCTAATTAGATAAATGGCCCCCTGGCTCAATCATGAACTTTTCGCCCATTTTTCTGAAGGAACTTTATCTTTTAAATTTTTTGAAAGTTACCTAGAAGAAAATTTATTATTTATGGATAGATACAAAACACCTGTACTTTAGTATAAATTAAGTTTCTTAACCAAAGAAAGTGCCATATTGCAGTTTTCATTTTAAAATGTCATTGCCTTAAGGGTCATTACATACTGAGATAAGATTTGTAAGGTAATAAGAACATGCACATTCTCAGAAATAGAGTTGACTAAATTTTTTTAATAATTCTGATTCTCAACGTATATGCTTCAGTGTTATTCCGCTAGTAGAAAAAGAAAGTTTAATGGTAACACAAATTGGTTATCAATTAGCCTACTTTCTGAAGAGCTATAACCCTGAGTTTGGCAAGACCTCAAAGTATGTCTCTTTAAGTATCTGAGCTTGCCCTCATGGGAATATTTGTCAGCATAACCAGTTTTGCCAAGTCTAAACCAGCATCCATTCCGTTAAGCTCTTTAGAGAATTACTAAAAAAATAAATAATAAAATGACACAGTTGAAATATATTGGCTACTGTGGTGTGGATTATAAATTTTGGAATAAATGACTTTTCTATTTTTTTTCTTATTTTCCAGAGTACTTTGCATTTAAAATTTAGATCTTCTTACATGGAAGAGGTCAAATCCAGTTATAGCAAAACACCTTTACAGCAGAGGCCATATAACCAAAAAGTCCAAAGGCCCAGCCCAGTGGACCATTTACTTCAATGATGTTCAGTACAAAATCCACTGCCACTAAAGACTTTGGAAAGTCCCTTTTAAGTTGTAACAGGATTTGACTATTAGTGTGGATTATGATAACCCTTCTTTTGTTAACTTAAATGCCCTTTGAAGCTGGAATTTGTTATGGAGAAGTATACTGGTTTCTTGCACCCTTATATTTTTCTCTGGGCTTTTATGCAGATTATATTTTCTGAATGTCTTAATATGTTGCTGTCTTTTTACCTGTCTGGGGTTGCCTTCAGATGTGGGTGGGCACTTGCTTATAAAAAGTCCTAGGAAGGCCTTAAGTTAAAATTAGCCCTCCAATTTGCACATTTTTTCTTTTGGCAGAATAATTTTTGGGGCCTTTGAGAGGTAAAGAAAGAGGTTGACTGCCTCTCTGCTATGAGCCATTTATGAACAGAGCAAAAACTTTGTCTTTTTTTGTGGGGGATGGAGTTACTTCTTACCTTGTCCCCTAATTGAATTGATTATATTTAGGACTTTTGGTTTTAGCTATATCACACAATTCTTAAGTTAGAATAGTGTCACAGAGATCGTCAGATTTTTCAGGCAACAAATTTGGAATGTTATCTGTTGCCCTTCTGGGCATTGCTTTGATGACTTCTATATAAATAATGAGTGTAGCCTAATTTTCTGTCATGTGCTACTTAGCATATACATTTCTGACAGTCAGGTGGATTATCTTGAAATTTTAGACAAAGTTTCTGCCTCCTTGGAAAGCTCTACATCTCCTTGTGATTGGAGTGTGGGTTTCAAGATTCCAGAAGGTGGGTGTCTTCATTTTCTATTTTCAATGCACTCTAAGATGACCTGCTTACAGGTTCTGAGGCAAACATCAGTTGCTCTTGTGCTGTAATATTGCTTTGATAAGGACTAAACAGTTAATTAAATTTCCAAATAATGATGTAGAGTTGTCAAAATGTTTAATCTTTAATTCACTACAAATTCACATGTTAGTGGAATAAATTTATTTTGAAATGTCTTTCAATTTATATTGAAATATCTGAAGGCACCTCTAAAATTTGGGTGATGACGTGGAGGTACACAGATTGTAAGATTTAATTATGAAATGAGTGAGTGGTATACTGTAAGGAATACAGAAATGAACAAAAAGAAATGACTGGCTTTTTTACCTTTCAGAGTTTGAGATTTTACAAAGATTTATGAAGTTCAGGTTGATCCTTGTTTTTGGTTGCACCTCACAGGCTTGTATAAACTGGCTTAAAAATGGCATACTCCATTTTCTGGTATATTTATAATAACTTGAAATAGAAAGGATTTGAAATGGTTACGTTAAAGTGTAGGAGTGTCAAAATGTATTTTGCTGCATTAGTTATTAGCGTCCTTTTTCATTTTATAATTTTGCCCACAAAGACCAAAATGTTGGAGTCTTTCTGGCCCTATGCAAGTAGATTTTCATGTAAAACTTGGGTCAAAACTTATTTAAGGTAAATTAGTGTATTTGATGAGAATTTTATATATGAATCCATACTAGCACTTAAATGTGAACATATTCTATTGTAACATTGATTTATTAATGTGTCTTGTGGGTTACAGTAATGTTTGTTGGCCTACTATATGATAGGCAAATTTTATTTAAAAGTGCACGTTTTGATTTGTACTTGACAACAAATCGTGTTCCTTGTTAAAGCTATAGCTGACTCTCAGGAGGTCATTGCAGTTACTGCTAAAGGATGTTGTCTCTTGACTGCTGATTTTCAATAATATAAGGCAAAGATGGGGTCTTGTTTACCATACCCATTTGTTTTAAGTATGATTACATATCATTGTATGATAGAAATAGCACAATAAATTTACAAAAGGATAAGAAAAATTCTGACCATTAAAGGTACTATGTTTTGGTGGGTTTTTAAACTAACAAGATAATGGAGAATTTTTTTCTTCCCAGGAGGAAAAAAAGTAAAAGCAGAAGTCGTAGTCATGAGCGAAAGAGAAGCAAAAGTAAGGAACGGAAGCGAAGTAGAGATAGAGAAAGGAAAAAGAGCAAAAGCCGTGAAAGGAAGAGAAGTAGAAGCAAAGAAAGGAGACGGAGCCGCTCAAGAAGTCGAGATCGCAGGTTCAGAGGCCGCTACAGAAGTCCCTAGTATGTGACTATAATTATGATGATTTTGGTTTGAGGGTTGTTCTCTGAGTATTCAGTTAGTAATTTAACTTGAGGGATTTGAATCGTGAAAATTTATTTTTCAAAGATTGGTTAAAAAGTATTAAACGTATTGGCATTGAAGACTATTAAAGTGACAATATGGTGTGTGCACAAATATGTAAAACTTTTGTTTTATTAGGCATACAGCTTTTTTGTTAATCTGTCTAAAAGTATTTTAATTGTATGCCAATCCAAATGAAACTAAAGCAGCATAGTGCTTGGAAAAAAGGATATGGTACTTCCAAAACTTGAGAATGCTTAGTGTGTGAGCTTAAAGTTTTAAATTTCAGATGAATACTAAGTTATAAATGTGTAATTAATAGTGAATTAACAGTAAGTAAAAAAAAACACCTTATCCGTATGGCTGTTTTCAGTTGAAATGACAGACCATTTGTGAATTTGTTGTGTGTGCACCTTCATAAGTTTTTGACTTCATCACACATTTGTATCTAAGTTCTTTAAAATGATACTCTAAGCCAAAAGTGCTTTGAGGATTAAGTCACTATAGACATTTGGATCTTGGTATTTAAACAAATTGGAAAAGAATATATAGTCATTAAACAACTATGCTATATTAGTGGCTTTGGAAAGAGGCTGTCTACAATTTTAAGGAAGGATTGAATTTAGCAGTTCTTTAATGCTTTGTAATCTTTCCTCTTAATAAGAACACTATTGTAGACTATATGGGATATATTAAAAGTAACACTTCTAACTTTAAAATTTGAATGGTTGAGGGTGGAATTCAAAGACAAACCTGAATTATAGCCTTGGCTCTTTCACTTGGGCAAGTTAACATTCTAAGCTTTTATTTTCTTTTAAGGAGGAGGTAACAACTTGGAAATAAGCTATTAATGAGTAATGAATGAGAAAATAATTTAAATCATTCAGAATACTTGTATTCATGAAGTGTTCTGGTATGATACAAAGCCATTTGCAGTTAGTAAATTCTAATTCTGGCTCTTTTATCTTGAAAAAGAAGTGAACTCTTTGAGAAACAGCTGGCTGCATATAAAAAAAATTAAAAACATGAACTCATGGTTTCTAGGTTCCTCCTAGCTGCTTTATAAACTTTTTAAGAGCTGAAAATGGGACCACAATACTGTTTTAATTCTGAATGCTATACAGTGTTAGAAAATTTGCTCATGTCCAATTTATCAAGATTTAATGCATTCTTAAAATGGGGTTATGCTAACCGTCTTTTTACCAGGATGAGCTAAATGGAGGGGGGGTTACCTTAATAAATTCAGAATTATTATTTCTGTTGCATGATGAATACTTAAGTCTGCCTGTGATACTGGTTTGACTTTATTTAAAAATGTCTTAGTTCTTGTGTTGGGTTTCAGGCGATTTTTAACTTGAGAGGCTGTAACTGAGACTGTTTTATAATTAAAGGAGAAAGAAAGTAGGTTATAGTTACTTAAGAACTTTATCTAGTAAATGTATATTCTGTTAACACTGTTACTCTGAATTACAGTGGACTGATTTAATATAAAAGTGTTTTGTGTGGAACTGCTTGGATGTTGTAGGTATGCATGATGTCCACAAAAACTAATCCAAATGTGTGGATTACAAGCCACTAGACATTCATTTTGCTCTTCTTGAGGAATAGGATAGCAGGATGAGCACTAAGGGACATTGGCTGGTCCCTTTAAGTTAGCCTGGACTTTAAGAAGGAACAAAACTACTGGTATTACAGCATAGTTACCTTTGTGATGTCAAAACACTCCTGTAATTATGTCAATTCTTCAAAAACATTTTCTGAAGAAATGGTGAATTATTACCTTTACATCTTTACTATGGAATAGTTTGCCACAAAGAACTGAAGTGTATAATATGCTAAATGTGCTGTCATGCAGTCTAAGAATTACTGTAAAATAGGGAAAAAATCTGAATTGCATGACTATGTAAAGAATTCCCTTTATTCTTTAAAAGAAGCCCTTCAGACAATAAGACATATGAATAGTGAATATACATACGTGTATGTACGCACGCAGTCCCGAGAAAGGATCTGCACAGATGCACACCAAGTTGTTTACCATGGTTAATGGTGTGAGGGAAGTTCAGAGGGATTTATTTTTTCATAGATGTATGTGTTTTTTTACGTCTGAGAAATGTATTTATAAATATGAAGTTTATAAATTCATGAATGTGTAATTTAAAAATTTATAGACAAAATGAGTGTGAGCGTTTTCAGAATCTAAAAATTTTGAGGCTGTAACCTTTGGTCTTGGCACCTCTCAGTGGTCCAGGATGGATAATTATAAGGGCAGCTTGCCTTTGAATAGAGTTCAAAGAAAATTTAAGTCTTTTTGTTTCCTCTTCATAATTGAGGTGGAAAAGAAGCAGCCTAAACAATGTTGAACTTGCTGGAGAGCGCATGAAACGCGATCTTAGCAAGACCCTAAACCTGTAACTAGTGTAATTTTGTGTTTCCTTTTTAGCTCCGGACCAAAATTTAACAGTGCCATCCGAGGAAAGATTGGGTTGCCTCATAGCATCAAATTAAGGTTTTTAAACATACTTCTGAATTGTTTAAATTGTTTTTCAAGGAACTAATGTGGTGTACATGTTTGGATAACTTCTGGAACTTTTTAACTTTGCAGCAGACGGCGTTCCCGAAGCAAAAGCCCTTTCAGAAAAGACAAGAGCCCTGTGAGGTAGCTGTTTGTCCGTATTTTTAATTCTTTAAAGGGTTTAGCTTTTATAAAGCTTTTGTAACTAATGCTACTGCTAAATTTAATGGTATTTAGTAATATGAATCATATTAAATCCTTTGCTTCCTTTTGCAGCACTATTACTTTTAAATGAATGGATTTCTACTGAATTTTCAGTAGCTTTCATTTTATTTTCATATAATTAAAAAAGGTGCAAAACTTACTATTTTAATGATATATGTGATCTTGTAAATTTTAAAAATTAATTTTTTAAAAATTACTTTTGATTGACCCAATTATAAATATTTATGGAGTACTTTGTGATATTTTGATACATGTGTATACGGTGTATTGATCAAATCTGAGCATTTAGCATATCCAGGTCAAACATTTATCATTTCCTTATGTTGGGAACATAGTAGCTATGAAAAAGTTTAAATAGACTTGACTTATTTACCTTTGGAATTAATAAATAATGAATTACATGAAATAGCCTTGTGGAAAAATGATTGGAACAATCCTAAGTTTTACCATTGGGCTTTCTTTCCTGAAAGAATGTATTTTATCTCAAGTCTTACTGAATGGAATTGCTTTTAATATTACTCTTAGGTTTTTGAATGTTTTCTGGATTACTTTACTCCTAAATGAACATAAAACCCCCAAATTAAAAAAAATTTAACAAAGACCATAACATGTATCTGTTCAGTCTATCATTTTGGTTCAAGGAGTATTTTCTCACATGGTAGCATTGGTCTTTACTCACATTTCTGGCTTTGCTCAAAAGAGGGCATCTTATAACTTTGTGCTTGTTCTATTATTTGATGTATTCTAATTGTACTGTAGAATTTAGGAGTTGATGAAAATCTTACTGATTTTAAAAGCTCCCTTTGTAAAAAAAAAATGTAGGTAGAGTGATTCTGTCACCCAAAAGTATTTTCTGAGAATGTTCAGAAAATGAACAAGAAGTGTGTGTCTAGGCTTACATCATTAAGGATTAATTCAAAACCTTAACCTAAGTGATATTTTTTAACAAATGCTATTAGTAGATGCTTTTATTAATGAAATTAATGAAAATTAAATTTTACCTCGTGTACTCTTTTACTTTTCTCCCTTATTTGAATATTCAGCTTACCTCTGTAAGTTTAGAAGTAGTATACCCTTTTAGGCTTTTTTTAAAAAAATCGAGTCCCACCTAAAAAATAACCTGTTTTAAATATTTTATTTGGTTATGGTTAGTATCCCTGTATTCTTTAACCATCAAAAAACATTAATTCAGATGTTAAATTTGTGGAGTCATAGTAAGACTGATGCAATTCAACTAAGCAAGTGCCTCTTCTATATGTCTATATCAATTAGTAAAATAGAATTTTGAGAATCATTTAGGGTTTTACTTTTAAATTTATCACTTATGATTATCAAACTTAATTTCACTTTATAGTTTTATGGTTTTGTTGTAGGCAGGCATCCATTAAACTGATTTTTTTTTTTTTTCTTTTGAGACAGTCTCACTCTGTTGCCCCGGCTAGAGCGAGTGCCGTGGCGTCAGCCTAGCTCACAGCAACCTCAGACTCCTGGGCTCAAGCAATCC
>CAUYRT010031984.1:0-19762 GCA_963574885.1 Lepilemur ruficaudatus | reverse complement strand
CCATTGTCCTTTCACTTGCATCATTTCCTATGAGAAGTCTACTACATCCTTATATTTGTTCCTCTGTATGTAGTGTGTCTTTTTTGTCTGGCTACTTTTAAGATTTTGTCCTATGCTACTGGTTCTGGGTATTTTTATTATCATGTGCATTGATATTGTTTCTTTTTCTTTTCTTTTTTTTTTTTTGAGACAGAGTCTCACTCTATTGCCCGGGCTGTAGAGTGCCGTGGCATCAGCCTAACTCACAGCAACTTCAAACTCCTGGGCTCAAGCAATCCTTCTTCCTCAGCCTCCCAAGTAGCTGGGACTACAGGCATGTGCCACCATGCCCGGCTGATTTTTTACATATATTTTTAGTTGTCCAATTAATTTCTTTCTATTTATAGTAGAGACGGGGTCTCGCTCTTGCTCAGGCTGGTTTCGAACTCCTGACCTTGCGCTATCCACCCGCCTCGGCCTCCCAGAGTGCTAGGATTACAGGCATGAGCTACCGCGCCCGGCCTACATTTTATTAATCCATTCATGTATTGATGGGCACTTGGGTTGTTTCCACATCTTTGCAACTGTGAATTGTGTTACTATAAACTTTTGAGTGCAGATGTCTTTTTTATAGAATGTCTTTTGTTCTTTTGGGTAGATGCCCAGTAATGGGATTGCTGGATCAAATGGTAGTTCTACTTGTATCTCTTTGAGGTATTTCCATATTGCTTTCCATAGAGGTTGTACTAGCTTCCAGTCCCACCAGCAATGTGTGAGTGTTCTTATCTCTCTGCATCCATGCCAGCATAGGCTGTTTTGGGACTTCTTGATAAGAGCCATTCTCAGTGGAGTTAGGTCATATCTGATTGTGGTTTTGATTTGCATTTCCCTAATGATTAGAGACATTGAACATTTTTTCATATGCTTATTGGCCAGTAGTCTATCTTCATTTGAAAAGTTTCTGTTCATGTCTTTTGCCCACTTTTTAACGGGGTTGTTTGATATTTTCTTGCTGATTGGCTTGAGTTCTTTATAGATTCTAGTTATCAGCCCTTTATCAGATGTATAGCATGCAAATATTTTCTCCCATTCTCTAGGTTATCTAGTCACTCTAATGAGAATTTCCTTTGCCATGCAGAAGGTTTTTAATTTGATCAGGTCCCATTTGTTTATTTTTGCTTATACTATGATTGCTTTTTGGGTCTTCTTCATAAATTTCTTGCCTAAGCCAATGTCTATAAAAGTTTTTCCAACATTTTCTTCTATCATTCTTATTGTTTCATGCCTTAGATTTAAGTCTATTAGCCATTGTGAATTAATTTTTTGAGTGGGGAGAGATGTGGATCCTGTTTCAGTCTTCTACATGTGGCTATCCAATATTCCCAGCACCATTTATTGAATAGGAGTTCTTTTCCCCAGTGTACATTGTTGTCTGCTTTGTCAAAGATCAGATGGCAATATGAGGATGGTTTTATATCTGGGTTCTCTGTTATGATCCATTGGTCTGTGTCTATGTTCTTGTGCCAATATAAAGCTATTTTGATTACTATAGCCTTGTAGTATAGCTTGAAGTCTGGTAAATTGATGCCTCCCAATTTGTTCTTTTTGCTTAAGGTTACATTGGCTATTCAGGGTCTTTTCTTGTTCCAAACAAAGCATAGAATTATTTTTTCTATATCTGTGAAAAATGACGTTGGTATTTTAATGAGGATTGCATTGAATCTGGCAATCACTTTGCTTAGTATAGACATTTTAACAATATTGATTCTGCCAATTCATGACCATGATATGTTTTTCCATTTGTTTACATCCTCTACAATTTTCTTCCTCAGTGTTTCATAGTTCTCCCCATAGAGGTCTTTCACCTCCTTGGTTAAATATATTCCTAGGTGTTTTATTTTCTTTGTTGCTATTGTGAAAGGTATTGAGCCATTGATTTGATCTCGGCTTCACTGTTGTTGGCATATAAGTGGACTTACCATTTGACCCAGCAATCCCACTATTGGGTATTTTCCCAAAGGAAAAAAAGACATTTTATTTTTAATAAAAGATACTTGTACTTGAATGTTTATTGTAGCACAATTTACAATTGCAAAGATGTGAATTCACCCAAGTGCCCATCAATACATGAGTGGATTAATGAACTGGCATATGTATACCATGGGGTACTACTTTGCCATAAAAAAAATGGAGAACTACTTTTGTAACAACCTGGATGGAACTGGAGCCCATTCTTCTAAGTGAAGTATTACAAGAATGGAAAAACAAACACCACATGTACTCAATACTAAACTGGAACTAATTGATCAACACTTATATGCATATATGGAAGTAAAACTTAATGGAAATCAAGCAGGCAGGAAGGGGGTCGAGGGGATGGGTAAATTCATGCCTAATGAGTACAATGCACATTATCTGGGTGATGGGCTTACTGATAACTTTGACTCAAACTGTACAAAAGCGAATTATATAACCAACACATTTGTATCTCTGTATTATTCTGAAATAAAATAAAAAAGAATCTGCAAACACAAGTCCAGAGAAAACACATGCAAAGCAAATGTTTGAAAGGCCCTCAAAATTTCTATTTGGGCGGACTGATGAAGGTGTTTCCCTGTACAAAGCCAGTACATAACACTAGGAGAAGTAGCTGATTTTTCACATGTGTGGATACCAAAACAAAGTTGCAAGGGAAACAAAAATAACAAAAGAAAACAGGTAAAATGGCCAGATCAAAGGAAAAAATAAACTTCTAGAAACTGACCGGAAACATAGAGATATAAATTACTTGAGAAAGAATTCAAAATAACCATCACAAAGATGCTCAGTGAGCTCAGGAAAACAATAATTGAATCAAAATGAAAATTTTAACAGGTGAAAGAAAATATAAATGAGAACCAAAAAAAATTTTTTGGAGCTAAGGAAGGCAACAAATGAACTGAAAAATTCACCAGCAGGGTTCAAGCATAGACTTCATCAAACAAAAGACAGAATCAATGAACTTGAAGACAGGTCATTTGAAATTATCCTTTAAGAAGAGCCAAAATAAAAAAGGACTAAAAAAAGTCTAAAGGATTTATGGAACACCATCAAGGGGATTAATTTATACATTAGTCTCAAAAGGAGAAGATAGAGAGAAAGAAAGGTTATTTAAACAAATAAGGCCAAAGACTTCTCAAATCTGGGAAAGGAAATGGACATCCAGATTAAAGAAGCCCATTGGATCCAAGCTAGGACCCAAAAAGGTCCATGCTGAGGCACATTATAATTAAATTTTCAAAAGTTAAAGACAAAGGAGAATTTTCAAAGCAGTAAGAGAAAAGCAATTTATCACATACAAAGGTGGCCCCATTTGACAATCAGAGGAATTCCCAACAGAAACCTTGCAAGCCAGAAAGGATTGTTATGATATATACAAACTACTGGGGAGGGGGAAATCTGGCAACCAAGAACACTACATCTGGCAAAATTGTCCTTAAAAATTAAGGAGAGATAAAAACTCTCCTAGATAATCAAAAGATAAAGAAATTCACCACTAGACAAGTATTACAAGAAATACTAAAAGGAGCCTTTCAAGTTGAAATGAAAGTAGCTAGACAGCAACAGGAAACCATACAAAAGTTTAACACTTGCTTGGTAGAAGTAAATGGAAACTGGTCATAATCTCAAAAGACATAATTCTGAATATCATAATTTCCAATATTGAAATAATGACCAAAAGTCCTAATGTATAAAATCCCCCAAATCACAATCCCAAAAGATTAAAATCCCAAAAACACGAATCTGGAAAAAAAATAATTTTTAAAAATAGATTTATTTGCATTTTTAAAAGGGGATTTATTTGAGAAATATATAAAAAACATGACAGAACACTTCATAGACCACTTTACATATTAAAATAGGCAATAATAATATACATATATTTGGAAGCATAAACACTCAAATATACTAATGACAATCACACAGGTATAACAATTATGAGCAGGTAAACCATGTTTATAAAGAAGTATGGTCAAAAAGCAAATGTATAAACACATATCACTGTGTTTGGTAATTGTGTGCACCCAGCTTTATAACTGCAGTCATCTGAAATATTGTGATAGGCAAGCTAAGTCTTTTGATGAGATTGATCAAAAACCACAATAGGTGACCCCCACATCAACACTGTACCAGTTTTCCCAAAAACAAGATGTTGAGAAATTTTATCTTTCACAAATGCAGATGTAATAGAAAGGCATCTCTTAATTTATTGAAGAAGTTTAAATGTTTTATGTATATGTACAATGATTATGTACAAAGTCAACATTGTGATAATGCATTTTGATGGAGTCACATATGCAGTAAATGCATAAAATGAATGAAAACTCTCTAAAAGTACTTACACAATACCTTATACCTACAGTACTGGAAATGAAGTGAATATGAAATGTATAGCATAGCAACTTATAAAACATAATGCTAACAATTTAAAATAGTGAAATAAAACTAACAAAAGAAAAGAAAAACTAAAAGGAAAATTTGACATGTGAAGAAATATGTTACAGGGATAGATTATGGACAATTGCATGGAGATAGTCCATAAAAGCTAGTGGACTTTCATAATTATTAACTATATTTTAAAGTATTGCATGACTTTTCAAAAGAAGATAGACTAATGGCTAATAAACATATGAAAAAATGCTCAACATCTCTAATCATCAGGGAATGATGCAAATCAAAACCACAATGAGATATCACTTACATCCAGTGAGAATGGCCTTTATCAAAAAGCCCTAAAACAGCCGATGCTGTCATGGATGTGGAGAGAAAGGAACTGTTTGTGGGACTGCAAACTAGTACAACTGCTATGGAAAGTAGTATGGAGATACTTCAAAGAACTAAATGTAGATTCTTTTTTTAAATTTCAGAATATTACAAGAGTACAAGCATTTAGGTTACATATAATTGCCTGTACACTGCCCAATCAGAGCAACAAGCATGCTTAATCAGATTTTTTTTAGTTTGTTTTTTTTCCCAGGAGCTCATGATCTCTTACTCCCTCTGCTGTCTGTCTGCACCATACGTCCTCTGAAGCATGAGCAGCATTACTGCTCACGGTTTTTGTTGTTCTCAGCTGCCTCCAGGCATCTAGATTATGCTGGGTGTCATCCATGCTCTAAAACAAACCAGACAGAAACTAGTCCTTTGAGCAGCTTCCTAAAAAGCCAAAACATTGGACACATGCTCTACTCTTCCCTTTCCTCCCTGTAGGAGAGGCAGCAGAGCTGTATAAGCCTCTGTCTGCTTTACCATGGGTCCTCTGGAGCAGCAGCACACCATCCAGCAATTTTTTTATTCTCAGAGATTTCTGGGCATCTGAAGTATGCCAGGTCCCATCAGTGCTCAAAAACAGGTGAGATAGAATCCAGTCCCTTGGGAAGCCCCTCTGGAAAGTTAGAATATTGGACATATGGTCCCATCATCTCTTTCCCTCCCCAGGAAGAAACTGGGATCTGGGAGTTACCTCTTGATCATGTGACACTGTGCCAGTGGGGACGTACTATTCTAAAAGGATGCCACAAATTTTCCTACCAGGTTCTATGTTGCTGGTTTCATGCTTGCCTAGGGTGCAGGAGACTCTTAACTTGTTTCTAGTTTTCTCAATGGGAATTGTTCCATGTTTTATTGAATTGGTATGTCTGTGGGAAGAAGGACAGGCTGGAGCTTTTTTTTTATTATTTCAGCATATTATGGGGGTACAAATGTTAAGGTTATGTATATTGCCCTTTCACCCCTCGCCCCTTGAGTCAGAGCTTCAAACGTGTCCATCCCTCAGATGGTGCCCATCACACTCATTATGTATGTATATACCCATCCCCTCCTACCCCCCCACCTGCCCCACTCCTGATAAATGTTGTTCCTATATGTCCACTTAGGTGTTGATCAGTGAAACCAATTTGCTGGTGAGTACATGTGGTGCTTGTTTATCCATTCTTGGGATACTTCATTTAGGATAATGGTCTCCAGTTCCATCCAAATTGCTGCAAAAGACATTATTTCATTCCTTTTTATGGATGAATAGTACTCCACGGTATATATCTCTTTATATAAACTACATTTTCTTTATCCACTCAAGAATTGATGGATTCTTAGGTTGATTCCACATCTTTGCAATTGTGAATTGTGCTGCAGTTAACGTTCAAGTGCAGGTGTCTTTTTGATAAAATGACTTCTTTTCCTTTGGGTAGATATCCAGTAGGGGGATTGCTGGATCAAATTGTAGGGCTACTTTTAGTTCTTTGAGGAATCTCCATATTGTTTTCTATAGAGGTTGTCCTAATTTGCAGTCCCACCAACAGTGTATAAGTGTTCTCTTCTCTCTGTATCTATACCAGGATCTGTTGTTTTTTGACTTTTTAATCATTGCCATTCTGACAGGGGTAAGGTGGTAGCTCATTGTGGTTTTAATTTGCATTTCCCTGATGATCAGTGATATTTAGCATTTTTTTCATATGTGCGCTGGACATTTGTCTATCTTCTTTTGAAAAACTTCTGTTCATGTTTTATGCCCACTTTTTAATGGTGTTGTTACTTTTATTTTGGTAGTTATCCATATTTTAGCACTTAATGGTCCTTAATAGAAAGGTGGAAGTCAAGTCTGCCAACTTCTGGCATCTGTTATGCACACTGAATTCTTTCTTAATCCCTGCTGAAGATGATGAGAAGCAGCAGAACCAAGAACAAAGTGTGCACTCACTTTAAGGTTCTTTTGGTTGCAGTTTTCAGATTCTAAACTAGATCCCAAATGGATTGTGAGAATGGCCAAATTGAAGTCCTGTTTGTGTAAAACTCTTCAATTTTTCAAAGCAAAAGCAATTATAGGAAAAAATTCATCAGAGGAATCGATTATACTTAAAAATGTCTTAATGTGGCTTTTCTACAAGTTTAACCAACAAGATCCTTGAGATCTGGTAGATATGAGTAACCATGGTGTCTGCTGTTTCACCATATCAAAACTTGAGCTGAGAAGAAATGCATTAGCCAATAATGAAAGCAGATGGTGATAAAGCTGATAACCCATATTTTGGATTATTTTAATTTTTGCAGAGCTTTAGAAATAGACTAGTTCAAATGAGATAAACAATATTTATCAATTTTGGCATTTATTGCCAAAAATTTTCTCAAAGTGTATAGCATTTATTAGCAATATAATCCAAAATATGACAATAGCTATATATAGAGGTGAATATGTTGGCATTTATAACAAACAAGATAAACAAACACATGTAAATGTCCCAAAGTAGAGAAACTATTATGAAATACATATTTACTTAAAATACTATGATTCAATTGTTAAATGATTTTTATGTATACTTTTAATGACATGGAAAATGCTTACATTGGACTTTTGAGGTAAAACAGCATATGACATTGCATATAAACTGTCATAAAACTATATTTTCAAACTCTGATTAGCAAAATAAAAAAAAATATTGAAATAAAGCCATCAATATGATGAAACTTTTTAAGGAAAAAAAGGCTGAGGTTCCAATATTTATTTCTTCAGTGGAGAATAAATAAATTTGGTTCCAAAATTAAATGAAGGAGGTCAGAGACTCTTTTCAACCTTACCTTATGGCTTCTGGCCAATGCAAGAAAGTGTCCTGGAAAATGTTGGGTGATAACAGCGCAGGAAGGGAGTTCAGGAGGAAGAAGGAAAAAGTAGCACTCTTATAAAGGTGAGGTGGGGAAAGCCTTGCATTCCTCACCAAGGGCCAATTTCAGAAAAAAAGCAGAGTGGATTACAATCTAATTTCAGCCAAGTTTGGTGGTGGAGGAAAGTGGGGAAAGGATGATGGCTTGGAAGGACATCATCATTTAAGACAATAAAAGAGACCAGAAGTATGGATGAAATACCCCCACAGACTTAGCAGCAGTCCCACAGGGTTTAGCTTAAAACCTTCTATTACATCAAGCCACCTCTAACTGGAGGGCTGTCGAAGGAAGGGAGAGAGAAAGTCAAGGAGAGTGGAAGGGGAGAAAAGGCAGAGACCTCAGGGGATATAATCAGCAGCAAGGTGGTTGTGTGATGTATGTTTTCACAGTTGAGTTAGATGTGTTCCACTGGTTGTGACGAGATTTAATTTAAATATACCTTCTTGGTTCTAGAATTTCAATAGTTACATTTGACAGAATCATTTGTTACAGCACAACTTATATATTTCGAATGGATAAAAAAGTTAGTGCCATTTACAGTATCTTAAGGTTAATTGCTTTTGAATGAGATTTTCTTTTCCAGTATTTTGAGGTCCACAAGATGTATCTAAAAAATTGCCATTGTGGAAAATTAAGACTGTTTAAATTGAATTGTGGGCTGGAGGGCTGTGCTTTTTATTTTTGATTAATTTATGTGACACTATCCTTCAGGTGGCTAAAAGGAGTTGTATATTTTATTTATATAACATTAGGCACCAAGGGTCTTGCAGGACAACTTTGATGCTGTAGCAATTCTGCCGTTTTGCTAGCACTGATATGGCTCTTGGACTCACCACTCCATTAGAATGATTAACTCTATCCATATTATTTTTTGTTACAAATCTTACAAAGGGACGTGCTTCTGGATATTTAGATTCACATTCTGTTTTAAGATTGTATATCCAGTTTTCATAAATTGTTCATAGAGGGGTAATTATCATTCCTGTCCATCCTTGTGTTATGTCTTCATTTTCTGGGACTCAGGTAATTGTGCTATTTCCTGTTCCTTTATGGCTTTCTTCAAGTTCTAGTAGTCAAAAATTGCAAGGAACTTTTAGTTCCCTGAGGTGAAATTGCCTGAGTTCAATTCCTCCTGTATCACTCTGCTGTGTGACTGCAGGCAAGAGACTTGGAATTCTGGTCTCAGTTTCTCTTCCACTGAAAAGGAGGATGATAATATCAGCTTCATAGTGTTGCTGTGAAGACAAAATGTTTTGATAAACTCTTGGCCCAGGGAGAAAAAAAGAATTCTAGAAGAGCTGACACTTAAGCCATTATATCCAGCTCTTAATCCTTATGCCTACTTAATGTGGCAACTTCTAGGAATATTTCCATATTAGAGATGAGAAAACTGATACTTGAAGCTAATGGGAGAAGGAGTGAGAATTAAAGCACAAGCTTCTTCCATAAATATCTACCTGAGAGATTCCTTAGTTCTCTGAGTAATTTCTTAGAAGCAAAGCTTACAATTTAAAATATATAAAGCAAATTCCTGTAGTGAGTCCTACAAGCTTATCTCCAAAATTAAAATATTTTTGCTACTTCATCAAGATTATTCTTAAGTACAATCAGCTTTTTGTTTCCTGCAAATGCATGCCAGTGAATAACACAATGATTAATATTATAATTTGGAATGGCTGCCATGATTTATGCTAAGGCCCCTGCAGTTTTATCCACCATTAATTTTCCACCATGAATGCAAATGTCAACACAGTGAAAAAGGCAAATGACATCTTAGTACTATTATTAAAATAGGTTTGACTCCATGAACATCCTGAATATGTCTCAGGTACCCTCTGAGGTTCACAGACCACGCTTTGAGAACCACTGACTGGAGTGCCACCTAAAGTCATGCATTTTTATAATATTCCACAAGATGGTGCTATTATAATGCACATCAGAAATTCAATGTTGGGACAAAATTGAATGATTTAAAAAATTTGATCAGTTTCAGAAACCAATATAGCTAAAATGTCTCTTTTTTCCCTTTAAGAAAGTTTCCTTGGTGAGCTCTTGGAGCACCAGGTTCATCTTCTTATCTGAGCACTCACTTCCACCTCAGAACCTTGCTTCCTGAATACTGCTTTACCAATGGTGGCCTTCCACAGAAACCTTGCGCTCATTTGGAGGGAGACATTTTGCAGTTGTGGACGGCAAAAGGCTCTTGAAATTTTATCATTTGGTGCTTCTTCATTAAGAAAATTTTACCTTCTTCCAAATAATATTTCCACCTTCGGTTTTACAAACAATATACTCTGGGACTCCAATCTGCTTTCTTGGAGATGGATCCTTCAGTTCTGTGGTTATTAAATTTTTTTTGGTGGGGAGAGGGCTACAAACCCTTTGAGAATTTGATAAAAACTGTGGACTCTCTTCCCAGAAAAATGTGCATGCATGGACATAAAATTTTGTGAATAATTTCATGAAGCTCAGATATAACCTGAAGCCATGGCTTGAGTTAAGAACCTCTGCTTTTAGTGGAAGAAACTATGGTCAATCCACATTTATCCCCTTCAGCTTAGGTAAAATAGCAGTTGATATTAGAAAAAAGAGATCTTGAGTCTTTATATAATTTTTATATCATCTTCTTGTTTTTCCTTCATTAGGACTTTTGCCTATATACATTATTTATTTATATTTTACATCAGAATGTTATGGTGGTACAAACTCTCTGGTCACATACATTGCCTTTACACTGCCCAAGTCAAAGCTATGAGCATGCTCATCCTCCTGAGAATGTGCACCACACTCATTAGGTGTGAATTTACTAATCCCCTCCTTCCTCCTCCCACCTGCCCAATCCCCATTGAATGTTATTTCCATATGTGCACGTAAGTGTTGATCAATTGGTACCAATTTAACGGTGAGTACAGGTAGTGTTAGTTTTTCCACTCTCATGATACTTCACTTGGAAGAATGGGTTCCAATGTCTTTGAAATTGTGAATTGTGCTGCTATAAACACTCAATTGGAAGAGTCTTTTTATAAAATGTCTTGTTTTTCCCTTTGGGCAACTACCTATTAGTGGGATTGCTGGATCAAATGGTAGGTCTATTTTTAGTTATTTGAGGTTTCTCCATGCTACTGTCCATAAGGGTTGTACTAGTTTTTAGTCCCCTCAGCAGTGTAAGAGTTTTCCCATCTCTCCACATCCACACCAACATTTGTTGTTTTGGGACTTTTTGATAAAGGCCATTCTCTCTGGAGTTAAGTGATATCACCCTGGTTTTGATTTGCATTTCCCTAAGGATTAGAAATGTTGAGAATTTTTTCATATGTTTGTTGGCCATTAGTCTGTCTTTTGAAAAATTTCTGATCATGTCCTTTGCCCACTTTTTAATTATTATTATTTTTTTTTAGTTTTTCTTGTTGATTTTTCTGAGTTCAATATAGATTCAAGTTATCAGCCTTTTATCAGACATGTAGCATGCAAATGTTTTCTCCCATTCTGTAGGTTGTCTATTTACTGTGATGATAGTTTCCTTGGCTATTCAGAAGCTTTTTAATATGATCAGGACTGTTTATTTATTTTTGTTGTTGCTGTGATTGCCTTTCAGGTCTTCATAAATTCTTTTCATAGGCTGATGTCTATAAGAGTTCTTCTAACATTTTCTTCTAGACTTGCTATGGTTTTATGCCGTAGGTTTAAATATGTTATCCATCGTGAGTTGATTTTTGTGAGAGGAAAGAAGTGCAGATCCTGTTTCAGTTTTTACATGTGGCTAGCCAGTTTTCCCAGCACCATTTATTGAATAAGGATTCTTTTCCCCACTGAATGTTTTTGTCTGCTTTGTCAAAGATCAGATGGCTATATGAGGATGGTTTCATACCTGGGTCCTCAGTTCTGTTCCATTGGTCTATGTCTCTGTTCTCATGCCAGTACCATGTTGTTTTGGTTACTATAGCCTTGTAGTATAGTTTGAAGTCTGGTAAATTGATGCCTCCCAATTTGTTCTTTTTGCTTAAGATTGCTTTTGCTATATGGGGTCTTGTCTGGTTTCATATGACGTGTAGAATTATACTTTATATATCTGTCAAAAATGATGTTGGTAATTTAATAGGGATTGCATTAAATCTGTAGATCACTTTGGGTCTTATAAACATTTTAACAATGTTGATTCTGCCACTTCATGAGCATGGTATGATTTTAAATCTGTTTATATCCTCTGCTATTTCCTTCCTCAGTATTTCATAGTTCTCCCTGCAGAGGGCTTTTACCTCCTTGGTTAAATATATTCCTAGGTGTTTTATTTTATTTGTTGCTATTGTGAAAAGTATTGAGTTTTTGATTTGGTTCTCAGTTTAACTCTTGTTGGCATATAAGAATGCTAATGATTTGTGTACATTGATTTTGTAACCAGAGAGTTTGCTGTATTTGTTTATCAATTCTAGTAGTCTCATGGCAGAATCTTTGGAGTTTTCTAGATATAAGATCATATCTTCTGAAAAGAGCAATAGTTTGACGTCTTCTACCCCCATTTGAATGCCCTTGATTTCCTTCTCTTGTCTGATTGCTCTGGCTAGCACTATGTTGAAGAGAAGTGGTGATAGAACCAAACCTTGTCTGGTTCTAGTTCTAACTGGGAGTGCTTTCAATTTTTCCCCATTCAGTATGATGTTGGCTATGGGTTTGTCATATATGGCTTTTAACATTTTGAGGTAAATCCCATCTATGTCTATTTTGTTAAGCATTCTTATAAAAGCGTTCTCAATTTTGTCAAGTGCTTTTTCTGCAGAATTGAGAGGATCATATGGTCTTTGTTTTTACTTATATTTATGTGGTAAATTACATTTATAGATTTGTGTATGTTGAGCCATCCCTGCATCTCTGGGATGAAGGCCTCTTGGTCATGCTGGAGTACTTTTTGGATGAGTAGCTGAATGCGATTTTCTAGGATTTTATTGAGAATTTCTGCATCTACATTAATAGGGGATATTGACCTGTTGTTTTCTTTTCTTTCTTTCTTTTTTTTTTTTTTTTTTTGCTGACTCCTGTCCTGGCTTTGTTATTAGGGTTATGTTGGCTTAATAAAATGTGTTAGGGAGGATTCCTTCTTTCTCAATGTTGTGGAAAAATTTCTGCAGGATAGCTACCTGTTCTTCTTTGTAGGTCTGGTCAAATTTTGGTATGAAACCATCTGGTCTGAGACCTTTTTTTAGAAACTTTTTTTTTTTTATTTCTGCTTCATTTTCAGTACTTGATATTGGTCTGTCCAGGAGTTCTATTTCTTCTTGATTGAGCCTAGGGAGGCCGTTTGATTGTAAGGTTTTGTCCAATTCTTCCAACTTTTCAAGTTTATGTGCATAGAGATTTTTATAGTATTTATAGATGATATTTTGTATTTCTGTGATATCAATTGTAATTTTTCCTTTTTCCTTCCTGATTGAGCTTATTGGAGACCTTTCTTTTGTGCTTCTGTTTAATCTAGTGAGAGATCTGTGTCAATTTTGTTTATGTTTTCACAGAACCAGCTTTTTGTTTAATTATCCTTCATATAGTTCTTTTGTTATCGGTTTTATTTAATTCTGCTCTGATCTTGGTTATTTCTTTTCTTCTATTGGGTGTGGAATTAGATTTGCTCTTCTTTTTCCAGTTCTTTAAGTCAATTCATTAGGTTGTTGATTTGTGATATTTCTATCATTTGGATATAGACATTTAAAGCTATGAATTTTCCTCTCAGGACTGCTATAGTTGTGTCTCACAGATTTTAATAACTTGTTTCCCCTTTTTCATTTAGTTCAAAGAATCTTTTGATTTCCATCTTAATTTTCTCCTTGACCCAATAATTATTCAGCTGCAGGTTGTTTATTTTACATGTGTTTGTGTGAAATGAGTATTTCTGTTGGAGTTGATTTTTAACTGTATTCCACTCTTGTCTGAGAAGACGTGTGGTATAATTTCTATTTTTTAAATTTTTTTGAGACATGCTTTGTGGCCTAGGATGTGGTCAGTCTTACAGAATGTCCCATGAGCTAATAGAAGAATGTACATTTTGTGGTTTGGGGTAGAAATTTCTGTAAATGTCTATTAGGCCCATTTGTTCTAGCATATGTTTAAGTCCATTGTTTCTATGTTTACTTTCTGTTTGGAAGATCTGTTCTGTTCAGTTAGTGGGATGTTGAAGTCCCTGTCTATTAAATGCTGTTGTTTATCATTTTGTTTAAATAAAGTAGGATTTGCTTTATGAATCTGGGTGCATATGTGTTGGATGCTTATATATTTAGAATTGTTTTATCTTCTTTTTGAATTGTTCTCTCTGCCATTATATAATAACCATCTTTGTCTTTCATTACTTTTGTTGATTTGAATACTAAGTTATCTGATATGAAAACTGGAACTGCTGCGTCAGATTTCTTTTGTTTTCCATTTGCATGGAATATTGTTTTTCTCCCTTCACCTTGAGTATGAATGAGTCCTTTAGGTTTAAGTGTTTTATGAAAACAGCAGATACTTGTCTTTTGTATATTTATCCATTCAGCCAGCCTATGTCTCTTGAGTGGGCAGTTCAATCCATTCACGTTTATTGAAAGAATTGATAAGTGGGGTGGATTTCTGTTCATCCTGTTGAGTAGAACTTTGTTGCTTTCTTTTATGTCTTGAACCATTGTGGTATCTGGCCTTTGACATTTAGCTTTTGGATGATTTTATACTGGTAAGTGTTTACTTTGCTGACCATGTGTAAAGCAATTCTGATTACTTCTTGCAAGACAGGTTTTCTTTTGAAAAATTCCCTCAGTGTTTACTTGTCTAAAAAAGACTTTATTCCCCCCTCATATATGAAACTTAGTTTTCAGGATACAAAATTCTAGGCTTGGCATTATTCTGTTTGAGAAGATGGAGAATGGGGCCCCAGTGTCTTCTAGCTTGTAAGGTCTTAGTAGAGAAGTCACAGTATGATGAGTTTTCCTTTGTATGTTACCTGCTAGGAGGGCCTCTTTTATGTTTATTTAGGCCATTCTGATGACTATGTATCATTGTATTTGCCTCTTTGGGTTGAATCTCTCAGAAGACCTTCAACTTCTCAGACCTGGATATCAAGATTTCTAGGTAAAGGCCAGGGAAATGTTCTTCAGTTATTCCCTCAAATAAGTTTTCCAACCCTTGTGTAATTTCTTCTTCACCCTGAGGGATGCTTATGATTATTATGGTAGGCCTCTTCACATAATGTCACATTTCTTGTATGCTTTGCTAATTCCTCTTATTTCTCTGTTCTATGTCTTTGACATTTTTGTTTCAGAGGTGTTGTCTTTAAGCTCTGAGATTATTTCTTCTGCCTAATCTAACCTAGTCATAAGGCTTTCCTCTGTGCTTTGTAATTGTTTGAATGAATTTTTCATTTCCAGAAGTTCTGTTTGAATTTTTAATAATCATTTTCTGTGGTAAGTTTTTCATTCATTTCCTGCATTGTTTTTGTGGTTTCTTTGTGTTGGATTTCCATTTTATCTTATATTTCATTGATCTTCCTTACAATCCATGTTGGAAATTCTTCATCTGTCATTTCAGTACTCTGATTTTGGTTGGTGTCTATTGCTAGAGAGATGATGTTCTCTTTTTGTATTGTCCTTTCACTTTGATTCTTCATACTTCTTGAGTTCTTTCACTGATTCATTTTTATCTGGAGAAGGTGTTGCTTGTTAGTTTGGGATTTTTTTTTTGTTTGTTTAGGTAATGACATGCTCAGTTTAATCTCTTAGCCAGTAGGTGCTCCTTGTGGATGAGGAGCAACCATACCCTGTACAATTGAGTCAGTAAATGGTGTAAAGTGCATGCGAATTGACCTCCCTATCAGTAGGTGGCACTTGCCAGAAGAAACAAGCTAATATATATATATATATGTGTGTGTGTGTGTGTTTGTATATATATATATATATACACATATATATATATACACACATATATATATATATATATATTGCATCTTGTGATTGGCTCTGGTTCCCCAGGAGAAGCACTCTAATGACCCAGCTTTTTGGTGGGACCCTGGAACATTTGGTGAGTGGGACCCTTTTTTTCCACCAGTGCAGAGGTAGATGTGGGAGTGAGCCTGGGTGTTGCTGAGTTGGGTAAGCCTGCCCTCAAGTTCCAAGAATACTGGCAAGGGATGTACAGAGGTCAAAGGTCTGTTCTCCACCTCTGGGCCAAGCTGCCAGCGAGGGGCTGAAGTGGTCTAACTCAACCAGAAAGTCTGCATGTGGACAGAGGGCTGTCTGAGGCCCACAGTCCAGCAGTCTGGAGCAGGCCTCACTCCTTTACACACTCCCATATTCTGCAGTTCCTCCTTGGCCTCTGAGACAGCAGGAAGGACCTCAAGCAAGCCGAGCTCCTTTACAACTATGATGCAGGTCAGGTAGTTCCCTGCTCAGGGCCATGGTCTGAGCTGGGAGTGTTGTTCTCCTGGGGGAGGTGGGGTGCCCCACAAGCACATTTCAGCTAGAAACCACACTACACTGTACCCTCAATCTGCCCCTGCAGGCATCCACACCTCCTGAAACTAATTAACAAATATCACCTCTGTGCCCCTGGGGGTACAGGACCTGGTCTGTTGTCTTGTCACTGGGGCCCCAGAAATCAATTCCTGACCATTCCAGGGAGAAACCTTCTGGTCCCACAGGGTGTCCAAGCTGATTTGATGTTTGTGTGCTTTAAGGTGTGCCCTGCTCTGATGGGGCCACAAGGCAAGAAGTACCAGGAAGAGCAGTGGAGAGTCTAAGCACTCCTCAGTCTGCTGCAGGACCCCAAAAGTAAAGGTCTGAGCCCTACTCCCTGTGGAATCCTCCATGAGGCATCTCCACGGTATCTCTCAGCAGCCATGAATTAGGGAGGTAAAAGGGAGAAAATGAATCTGGGTGGAGGAAAGTCCACACTCTGGTCATCCCTGACCCTATCTCTGGGAGGCAGTCCACCCAAAATGACAAGGCTCTGAAGCCACACGGATTACCCCAGATCCACTGGACACTTGTGGCTCCTGCAGTCTGGGCCAGAAATGGGAATTGTCTTTGTGGGGGTGAGCCAGACAGACTGAAGACTTGAATACCACAGGGGAGGAAAAAGGCACATAGTATGTAGAGAAGCAATATGGTGCCTGCCATCCATCTCGGGTCTGTGGGGCAGGAGATGCCCTGGGGGTGCCGGTAGCCTCATGTCCTGTCTGCAAGAAGCTCCCAGTTAAATGGTGGCAGCATTTTCTGGGCTCCTGTGGGCAGAAGGTCTTTCCAGCAACTCAGGAGTTCAGCAACAGTCTGAGATGTAAGGGAGGGGGAAAATAACCACTCCACCTACCCTTCTCACTGGTCTCCAAGCTTTTCAGGGATAATCTCAACTGCCTATATGTTTTAAAATAGGGTTTCATCCCATATAAAGATCCCTTGCTTCTAATTGATAAACATACAAATTTCATGCACCCATTAGAATTTTGATATTACTCTTCACCTTAAAAATTATGTCCATTTTTTTTATATCCCCAATTAGTTGAGAAGATTTTGCCAAGCTTTATTTTTCTATTCTATATTACAAAGCAAAATAATTATTTTCATTTTTAGTCATAAAATCATAATATTTAAAGTGGTATTTTTTCTTCAAATCATCTGCCACCTACATCACCCTCAGAAACTTTGACATTTTTTGAGAAGTTCTACTCTCTGAAGTTTTTCCATTAAACTTAGTAATTTAATTATTGAAGACTTTTATTTTGGACTTCTCTATTAAATAGCAAATTACCCCAGGAAAGGGCACATATTAAACCAGTGTTTTAAGGTATGTTCTTTGGAATATTGGGTCCCACAAGAAGGATTTAGAGAGTCTGAAAATGTGTTATGTGCAGTTTTAAATATATATGTATATAAATTTGACTATGAAACAAAATGTCAACTACACATATTTATAGATGTCATGTATCAAATTTAACACATTGAAGTATAACACCACCTTAATTTGTGATATTTTTTTATTAACTTTGTAATATGAATTAATTATAAATTTGAACTTAGAGATTAGATGTATTTTTAATAGAATGTCACTGTCTTTTTGTATTCTTTATTGGAAGAGGTTCAGCATATAATTTTGTTTGGTAATAGGATTCTTCTGAGATCATTGCCCAAAGCTATTAATTACAATATTCTCACACTTTCCTCTCTCCAGCTAATTGCTCCCCTCATATTTCCCCACCCAAACCATCATTCTCTCTCACATTTCCTTTTATCTCTCTCATCAGACCCATTCACATTTTCCCATATATACATTTTACTGCTCATCCATTTACTATCATATTTTCTATCTCAAAGGGGCTCCATGACCTCCTTCTTAACTCAGTCTTTTTATTAACCTGATTTCTCACAGACCTCAGCATTTTTTGCCTTCTTCTCTCAGCAGTGCTATTCTCTCTGGCTCTTTCCATGTACCACCTGTTCTGACAGCTGGGGACTAAGTTTAACTAAGGAGAGTGTAGCGTTGCTGGAAGCTGAGGACACACACAGCTCTGGCTACAGCTCCAGTCAGCAGGGCTAGCTCTAACCAGATACCTCCAACCCAACACCCTGTTTCCCAAAGTATAGTTAGAGGTAAATAACAGCTTGAGGGACTGGCAATGTAATCCAGAGGAAGGAACATTGGAATGGTCTTAGTCCCTTATGTCTTTTATCCCCCTAGCCTCATTATAGCCAAATATTCCGTATGTGACTTTAGGCAAATCACTTTGCTCTCCATACCTCAGTTTCCCTGTCATGTATACAGAATTTAAAAGGTTGGAGACAATTTAGCCTGGTGTAAAATTAGCTCACCTATGAAATGTGCAATCTTTAGTTCTAACATTCTATGATTAGCCATTGACAACAAAAAGCAAGACCCAGGGTTACTGGAACTGAAGAAAAGCCATGGGATTGACATTAAGTAGGTCAGTTTCAGCAGAGGGAGAGAAACATGGGACCAACCTCAACAGAAGATATGGGGTGAGATGGCAATAGGTGTGGGCGAATAGAGGGTTTGAGATGGTGATGGATTAGGTAAAACTGGAACAAAAATCCAAACTTTCTTACTTTGCAGTGATGTTCTGTGCTACAATAACACTATCGTCCATACCCTTGCAACATCGCACTGGACATCTTATTAATGTCTGGCCTTCCCAACCATCCCTCTGTAATTCTTTCTGCACATGATCTCAAGGTTGGACTTCCTAAAGTGCAACCTCATACACATCAATCCTCTTGTTTAAAAATACAACCATTGGCTTTCCATTGCTTACAGAATAAATTACAAACTCTTTAGCCTTGCATTCAAGGTCCTTCATGACCTAGTCTCAACTAATTCCCAAATCTTTCTCACTTACCCCTATAGGTACTCAATGAACAAATCACACTGGATTCCATTTTTCTTCTAACATGCAGTGCCTATGCTTACCTTTGTATAAAATCCTGTTCATCCTTTGCCCTCCATTTCAGATGATCCTATGACTCTCTACCCTCTTCTGTATCTTTGGAATACTCTGCTTGTACCTTTCATAGGCACTGCCGACTTTTTGACATGTGTGTTTTTGATGTTTATGTTTTAGAATTCCCTTGCTTAGTTGTAAATTTCCATAGGGTAGTGACTTCATGTCATTTATATCTGTATTTATTTCCTGCACTCAGCATCCACAACTGTGTCTATTATGGTGCTGTGCACATTGTGACTCAATAAATATTTATTGAAATAAACTCAATGCTTTAAAAATCTGCTATCTCCAAACTCAGTTCTTCTTTTACCTGTTTTCTAAGTAATAAAAAGGATTTTGAGCTATAAGACTAGCAGGGAACCATAATCTGGCTGGGTATTTGGGTAGTGGTTCTAGGAAAATGTTTCAATGTTAACCTGGTTTTGATCCCTATCCAAACCTGCAAATCCCTTAATATGTTGAGGACAGTAAAAGAAGAGTTGGGGCCGGGCGCAGTGGCTCACGCCTGTAATCCTAGCACTCTGGGAGGCCGAGGCGGGTGGATTGCTCAAGGTCAGGAGTTCGAAACCAGCCTGAGCAAGAGCGAGACCCCGTCTCTACTAATAATAGAAAGAAATTAATTGG
>CAUYRT010031983.1:0-40468 GCA_963574885.1 Lepilemur ruficaudatus | reverse complement strand
GCTAGAGTGCTGTGGCATCAGCCTAGCTCACAGCAACCTCAAACTCCTGGGCTCAAGCGATCCTTCTGCCTCAGCCCCCTAGGTAGCTGGGACTACAGGCACGCGCCACCATGCTCAACTAATTTTTTCTATTTTTAGTTGTTTGGCTAATTTCTTTCTATTTATAGTAGAGATGAGGTCTCGCTTTTGCTCAGGCTGGTCTTGAACTCCTGAGCTCAAGCAATCCTCCCGCCTCGGCCTCCCAGAGTGCTAGGACTACAGGTGTGAGCCAACTCGCCCAGCCCAAAGTTGTGTTTAACAGAAAAATATTTTAAACTGCATCAATTTTTAACTTTAATTTAATTAAAAAAAATTTTTTAAAGTTCAGTATATATGTTTTGTTTTGTTTTGTTTTTCTTTTTTCAGACAGAATCTTGCTCTGTTGCTTGGGCTAGACTGCTGTGACATCAGCCTAACTCATGGCAAACTCAAACTCCTGGGCTCAAGCAATCCTTCTGCCTTAGCCTCCCGAGTAGCTGGGAGTACAGGCGCGAGCCACCTTGCCAGCTAATTTTTTCTATTTTTAGTAGGGACATCGCTGAGGCTGGTCTCTGAACTCCAGAGCTCAAGTGATCCTGCTGCCTCGGCCTCCCAGCGTGCTAGGATTACAGGCCTGAGCCTGTAGCTACATGAAGCTAATGGGAGAAGATGTCCTTTCTTCCTCTCTAGGCTTTTCTCTATATTTGATTTTTATTTAATATTTATTTCTTGCCTCACAATGTCATTCTTTTTCCTTTTTTTTAAAAAAATGTGTATATTCTGTGGTAGATATTTTCTAAAAAAAAGAGATATATGTATATATACATACATTTTATTCTGTCAGGAATACTGTGTTGAGAACAACGTCATTCTTGGTTCTAAATCAATTTATCTTTTCTTCTCCCTCTCTCCAGCCTTAGAATATTTTTTCTTTCTGTGAAGTCTATATTCTTTGTCAATAATTTTTTTAAAAAATGTTTTGTGGCCGGGCGCATTGGCTCACGCCTGTAATCCTAGCACTCTGGGAGGCCGAGGCGGGAGGATTGCTCAAGGTCAGGAGTTCGAAACCAGCCTGAGCAAGAGTGAGATCCCGTCTCTACTAAAAATAGAAAGAAATCAATTGGCCAACTAAAAATACATAGAAAAAATTAGCCAGGCATGCCTATAGTCCCAGCTACTAGGGAGGCTGAGGCAGAAGGATTGCTTGAGCCCAGGAGTTTGAGGTTGCTGTAAGCTAGGCTGGCACCACGGCCACTCTAGCTGGAGCAACAGAGTGAGACTCTGTCTCAGGAAAAAAGAATGTTTTGAAACAGCGAATGGCACCACTGAAAGTAAAAAGTAAATCTGAGCTACTCTCTTTATAGTTACACAAAACAGGCTTCAAAGCAACTCAGAAGCCAGGGTTTGCCTCAATAATTATTTGCCTAATATTTATTGAACGAATAAATGAAGTAATTTTGAAGGCCCAGGATTATACTTGTTTCCAAATAATTTGTGTAAAGCTTCTATGAAGAAAGATAATACCGAGGGTCAAGTGTTAGATGTTTGAAATCCGTGACAAGTAGAATATTTTCTTCTTGGTAAGAAAGAAGGGAGGGTGAAATGGAGAGAGATCTGAGACCTGCTTTCTTTGGCTAAACTCAGACTGAGAAAAATCACCTTTAAAAAAGCTCAAATTGGGCTGGGCACGGTGGCTCACGCCTGTAATCCTACCACTCTGGGAGGCCTAGGCGGGAGGATCGCTCGAGGTCAGGAGCTCGAGACCAGCCTGAGCAAGAGTGAGACCCCTGTCTCTACTGAATAATAGAAAGAAATTACCCGGAAAACTAAAAATATATAGAAAAAATTAGCCAGGCACAGTGGCACATGCCTGTAGTCCCAGCTACTCGGGAGGCTGAGGCAGGAGGATCACTTGAGCCCACAAATTTGAGATTTCTGTGAGCTAGGCTGACGCCATGGCACTCTAGCCTGGGCAAAAGAGCCAGACTCCGTCTGAAAAAAAAAAAAAGCTTAAACTGGCTGGTAGTGAGGGAAAGGGTTGTACTTCAAACCATGCATATTTTTTAAAGGTTACAACTGGAATTCAACTGAATCTCAAGAATCTAAAAGTGTGTTGAACATATTGAGACAAATATTCCTCTAGCCAGAGGGACCTCAGAAGCTCCTGAAAAAAAAAAAAACCAGTTTAGTACTGGCGTTGGTCCCACAGTAACAGAAATGTTCAAGCCAGATAATCCTCACCCTGGGCAATAGAGAATAGTTGCTCAAAATGACTGTATGTTGATGTGTTTGGGGAGACTGGTTGGTTGATGGGGTCTCTGGTGGACTTTGGGAGAAGTCCCACACAGTCACAGTCACAGTCACAGTCCCAGCTCTGGTCATCAGTCGTGGTGGAGTAAGTATGCCAGGCAGCCAGCAAGGCCAGATGCCCTGAAACATGTCATTTGATTCCTTGTGAGATCTTCCTCTATCTTTACTGAAAACAAGAGGAGGAAATGTGATGGGTATATTTCAAAATAGAAGACGTGGGGGAGGAATGTTATGAAATTTACACTTAATAGTTTAATACAGACCTGCTTAGAAGAAAGGGAAGGATTTGAGCAAGTGGACTCAGTGGAAATAATTTTTTAAAAAAACAAATGAACAGAATACTTGTTTGCAGGATGGATGTTTGCTAGTGTGACAACCAAGTGGAAAACAAACAAAAAAATCTTAAAGTTAGGGAATACAGGGCTTTAGACACACTGAAGTAAAGACAAGGAAAACTGTCCTTTTCATAAAACAACGTAAATGGCATTCAAGGCACACAAAAAAACCTAATGACTGCTCTAAGACTTTGCATTTATAATATTCTTCATAAAGAACAACTTTTGTTAATGCATATCATTTTGAAATCTTCCTTTATTAGGTTAGATGTAGGCAGAGTTCCTTTGAATCTCAAGGCACTGCAGAAAAGAAGTCCTCAGGGTGAAAGAAGAAAAAATTTGAGAAATGTTGATTTTCCTGTCTACACTGGGTTTAAACCGCTCATCATTTCTATTGATCCTTAAGGGCCTAATCCCAGCTCCCAGTCTCTTATTACTTGCTAAGGGGTCTTCTCACTTCTAATCTCATCTTCAAAAATTAACCTATTCCACACCAGGAATGCTAGATAAATGATCCTAACTCAAAATTCTAATTATAACAATTTCCTACTCAAATACCTTTAATGATTATTGAATAAAGTCTAGATCAGTGCTGTCCAATAGGAATACAATGTGCGTCACGTATGTAATTTAAACTTTTCCAGTAGCCAACATTAAAAAAATTAAAAGAAATAGGTTAATTTGAATATATTTTATTTAACCTAATATACCCCCGAAATTCTCATTTCAAAGTGTAATATAAAAAAATTATTAATGAGATGTTTAACTTTTTTTGTACTAGGCTTTCAAAATCCAACATGTATTTTATTCTTACAGCACATCTTAATTGGAACACTAAATTTATAATACAACGGATCAAGGTCAATTGTAGTCTTATTAAAACAACAATGCTGTGTTCAACAAAAATATTTTATACTGCTTCCATTTTTTCTTACACTTCTTAAATTCCCCACCACTACTCTGCTTCAGTTTTTAAATATGAACTTAAATGAATTAAAATGTAATGAAATTAACAATTAAGTTCTTTGGGCTGGTGAGGTGGCTCATGCCTGTAATCCTAACACACTAGGAGGCTGAGGAGGGAGGATTGCTTGAGCTCATAAGTATGAGATCAGCCTGACCAAGAGTGAGACCATGTCTTTACTAAAAATAGAAAAATTAGCCAGACATGGTGGCATGTGCCTGTAGTCCCAGCTACTCCGGAAGCTGAGGCAAGAGGGTCGCTTGAGCCCAGGAGTTTGAGGTTGCAGTGAGCTATGATGACGCCACTGCACTCTACCCAGGGTGACAGAACAAGACTCTTGGCTCAAAAAAAAAAAACAAAACACACACAAACCCCAAAACAATAAAGTTGCGCTTGCCATATTTCAAGTGCTCAATAGTCACACATGACTAGTGGCTACTACATTGAAAAGGGAAGATTTTGACTCTTGGCCGGGCGCGGTGGCTCACGCCTGTAATCCTAGCACTCTGGGACGCCGAGGCAGGAGGATCACTCAAGGTCAGGAGTTTGAAACCAGCCTGAGCAAGAGTGAGACCCCATCTCTACTAAAAATAGAAAGAAATTAATTGGCCAACGAAAACTATATAGAAAAAAATTAGCCGGGCATGGTGGCGCATGCCTGTAGTCCCAGCTACCTGGGAGGCTGAGGCAGGAGGATCACTTGAGCCCAGGAGTTTGAGGTTGCTGTGAGCTAGGCTGACTCCACAGCACTCTAGTCTGGGCAACAGAGTGAGACTCTGTCTCAAAAAATAAAAATAAAATAAAATAACAACAACAAAACACAAATATTTTATGATATTCCATTTTTATCTTGAATTTTAGGTACCTTGGTTGGAACTCCATGGGAGCATGATCTGGTTTGGTTGTTTTTGTTGGACCCAGGATAGAATAGATTCCCAAAACAATTCAGTTGAACCAATGAATGGTTGTGGATGATGTGGAAATATGTGGAAGTTGCAGGGTAATGATGAAGAACTCCTGATGAAGAACTCTCAGAGGATACATGGTCCAGATAATGGAACACCAGTAGGAACAGCTTCAAGTTTTAACTGAAACATCATCCCTTTTCTGGGAAATTTACTCCTCACAATCTGCTCCTGTATCTTTTGTTTTCTTTGTCTGTCTCCCTAATTCACATGCGAATTTCTTCAGAGCAGGGATTTTTGTGTTTTCTCTCTTTTCCCAGGTACTACACCTAGTGCTAGATATGTGAATAAACCACTGAATGATATGTGGACCTAAAGAAAGAAACTGAGGCAAAATTAATATAGGTAGAGAGTTTATGGGGGCCAATGTTGAGGACTGTAGCCCAGAAAACACTGTAAGTGCTCCAGAGAACAGAGGAGAGGCTCAAGTTATTAAAGAAAAAAGGACAATCAGGAGAGAAGCAATTACAAAAGTTGTTTTTCAGGAATTCCCATTGGTTTGCAGAAATAAGATTGATCAGTGATTGGCTATACATTGTTGAACTACAGGGTATGAGTTATATTAGGTTAATTTTTTTTAAGAGACAGGGGTCTTGCTATATTGCTCCATTTCCAGTGATTCTCCTGTCTCAGTCTCCCAAGTATTATAGCTGGGACTACAGGCATGCCCATGTTAGGTTAATTTGTAGCTATTGGTGGTGATAGTCTGGAGTCCACACAGCAGGCCACTTGAAAATGATCACTTAAGGGAGGTGGGACGTGACTGCAGTCTCATTTCAATGCCTCTCTGGGTCTGATAATTTAAAGGGGGCTCGAATTCCTCAGATAAAAAGTTTCTTTTCTTTCTTAGAACAAATGAACTAAAACTTATCAACACCTGACTTCCCACTAAAGCATTTGGCTTAGGAAGGTCATACAGTCATGCTTCTAGGTCACACAAACAGGACAAGGCTGGCAGTGGAAGCAAGGTTAGTGAGTTCATTATCCCATAACCAGGCATATGGGGTTTTGTTTTAGTCTATTCCATGTTATCATCTTTTTTTGAGAGAGAGTCTCACTCTGTTGCCCAGGCTAGAGTGCCGTGGCGTCAGCCTAGCTCACAGCAACCTCAAACTCCTGGGCTTCAAGCGATCCTCCTACCTCAGCCTTCCGAATAGCTGGGACTACAGACATGCACCACCATGCCCGGCTAAAATTTTCTATATACTTTTAGTTGTCCAGCTAATTTCTTTCTATTTTTAGTAGAGACGGGGCCTCGTTCTTGCTCAGGCTGGTCTCAAACTCCTGAGCTCAAGCCATCCGCCCGCCTCTGCCTCCCTGAGTGCTAGGATTATAGGCGTGAGTCACCGTGCCTGGCCAACAATAAGTTAGTGTGTATTTTAAAATAACTAAAAGAGTGGAATTGGAATATTTCCAAAACAAAAATTGATAAATGCTTGAAGTGATGAGTATCCCAATTACCCTGATTTGATTATTACACATTGTATGCTTGTATCAAAACATCACATGTATCTCATAAATATATACAACTATTATGTACCCATAATTAATAAGACATTTTAAAAAATAAATAAAATCATTCCACATGATCTGAAACTGGGACAAAATATTGAAATCAGGGTTGTCTTGGAAAAACTGGGCATCTGGGCATTGTATGAGATAGTGTTTTCATCAACTCTCTGGGTAATTTGTTTTTTTGAGACTGAGTCTCATTCTGTCGTCCTGGGTAGAGTGCAGTGGCATCAGCCTAGCTCACAGCAACCTCAAACTCTTGGGCTCAAGCTGTCTTCCTGCCTCAGCCTCCTGAGTAGCTGGGACTACAGGCGTGAACTATGATGCCTGGCTAATTTTTTTTTCTATTTTTAGTAGAGACCGGGTCTCACTCTTGTTTAGGCTGGTCTTGAACTCCTCCTGAGCCCAAGCAATACTCCCGCCTCAGCCTCCCAGAGTGGTAAGATTACAGGGCGAGCCACCACACCCAGCCTCTGGGTAATTTTTAAACTTTTAAATTAAGTTGCTAAGTGCTTGGCACATAGAAAGGTTTAATGGGTGCTGAATTAATTACAGAACACAGAAACAGTCTGCATCTTTTTTCCTACAATAAATTGCAGTAGGACTTCAAATCTGCCAGCCATAGGTCCTTTCATTTTATAGTAGCCATCTTTGTCAGTCATAGGCATTAAAACATGATCTGTAATTGTAAAAGTAGATAGATTTTTGTTTTCTTTTATTTGTTTTGGGACAGGGTCTTGCTTTGTTGCCCAACCTGAAGTGCAATGGCATGATCATAGCTCACTGCAGCCCTAAATTCCTAGGTCAAGCAATCCTCTTGCCTCAGTGACCCAAGTAGCTGGGACTAGAGGTGCATGTTGCCACACCCAGCTAATATTTTTATTTTACGTAGAAACGAAGTCTTGCTATATTGCCCAGGCTGGTCTTGAACTCCTGGGCTCATGTAATCCTCTCACCTCAGCCTTAGATTCTTTTTTTTAATTTACTTATTTTTACTTTTAGTTTTTTGAGAGACAAGGTCTCACTCTGTTGCCCAGGCTGGAGTGCGGTGGCATGATCGTAGCTCACTGCAACCTCAAACTCCTGGGCTCTAAGACAGAGTCCCCAGCTAGAGTGCAGTGGTGTCATCATAGCTCACTGCAGTGTCAAACTCCTGGGCTCAAGTGATTCTCCCACCTTAGCCTCCTGAGTAGTTGGGACTACAGGTGTACACCACTGCACCTGGCTAACATTTTTATTTTTTGTAGAGATGAGATCTTGCTGTGTTGCCCAGGATGGGCTCAAAATCCTAGGCTCAAGTGATTCTCCAGCCTCCGCTTTCTGAGTAGCTGGGACCATAGGTATGTACAACGACAGCCAGCTAATTTGTAAATTTTTTTGTAGAGATGGGTTTCAATATGTTGCCCAGGCTGGTCTTGAACTCTTGGCCTCAAGGAATCCACCTGCCTCAGCTCCCAAGTCACTGTTGTTCCTGGGATTACAGGCGTGAGCCACTGTGCCTGGTTATGCCATTATTTAATACTACCTCCTTAGAAATTTCATTGCATGCTTTTAAGCCTACTTGTTGTCAATTCCAATATTTATTTATTTGGATCAAGTACTTTTTAATACTTGGCAGAGATTAAACTGATTCTATCATACTATAGTATCATGTATACTGTACTTATTGTTCATAATATGTCAGAAAATGCTCTAAAAAATATCTGGAAAGATAAGTAGCTCATTATAATTGACAAAGAAGATCTGAGGAAAAAGGAAGAACCAGGTTACAAACAGGGGGAAGTGAATGTCTGTGTCACAACTGAAATGCAAAAAACCACTACCTTATACAAAAGCTGCCCACAACTCAGCCCCAAACTCTCCCAACTCCTGTATGTCAAACTAATTCTGAAAGATGAGCAGTGCAAAGAAAAAAATCTTTCTGTTTATAGACTCTCCCTAGTGTTTTCAGAGTGGTTTGCTTCCAGGATTAGAGAAACAAGTGACACTCTGCTTGCAGAGCACCTCAGTGTTTCCCTGAAATGAAGCATCTACCCTAAAGCAGAAGCTCTTTCTCTGCCATCTCCCATTACTGATCACAGCTGCCAGTTACCTTGGGTGGGGCTGGCATAAAGATTCTTCTTACTCATTGTATATCCTGTTTAACACCCAGCAGGATGTAAAAGATATGAGATAATTTGAGACTTGGCATTATTACTTTATTGATTTCCTCTTGGTGTCAACACTAGAAAGAATAGGTAGGAGAGAGAATTTTACAGTTTTGTGCAGTTGACTAAGCAGAGGATTGGAAGTCAAAAGAGTAAAATCTGAAGCCCACCTCTGGAACATGAACTAGAGTTTAGACATTTGAACAAATCATTTAACTTCTCTATATCTCAACTTCAGTATTTGAATTACAGGTTATAATACCTATTCCATGGAATTATTGGGAAAATTAAACAAGACAGTGCAAGTGGAAAAAAAAGCTAATAAACTCTACAGCTCAAGTGAATATTCATTCATTCATTCATTTATTCAGTTAGTCATTTATGCATTTCTCATTAACTGTTTATTGAATACCTACCATATGCTAGATACAGTTCTACGTACAGAAAATATAAATGTCACTAAGACAAAGTTTCTACCCTCATGGAGCTTAAATTTTAATATGAAAGATACATGTGATGTTTTACTTTATGTGTCAACTTGGCTGGACCACAGTGTCCAGATATTGGTCAAACACGAACCCCTAGTACCTTAGAATGTGACTGTATTTGGAGATAGGGCCTTTGAAGAGGTAATTAAGATTAAATGAAGTCATAAGGGTGGGACCCTAACCCAACATGACTGGTATCTTTATAAAAAGAGGAAGAGGCATCAGGCATGTGAACAGATGAAAGGCCTTGGGAGGACACAGTGAGAAGGTAGCTGTCTGCAACTCTCAGGAGGTCTCAGGAGAAACCAACCCTGCTGGCACTTTGATCTTGGATGTCCAGCTTCCAGAACTATGAGAAAACAAATCTCTGTTGTTCAAGCTACCTCTCTGTGGTATTTTGTTATGGCAGCCTTAGCAAACTAATACAACAGACAATAAACAAATGTTTACTGTCAAGTAATGATAGGGAGCATTTTGGAGAATAATATAGCAAGGCAAGGTGCTAAAGAGTTGGGGGGTGGGGAAGGTTACTTAAGATAGGGTGGTCAAGGTTGCTCTCTCACTAGAGATGACATTTGAACAGAAACCTGAATCACATGTGGACGCAAATCTTGGGAGTATCTGTGAGAACAGCATTTCAAACAGAAGGCATTTCAAATGCAAAGACACCAAGAGGAAGATTCCTGGTTGGCATGGTGTCAAAAGGCTGATTTGGCAGGAGTAGAGTGAAGCAGGGGCAGAGTGGTGGGAGAAATGATGTTGGAGAGATCTCTAGGAGTCTGATCATGCAGGACATTATAAGCAGTGGTGAAGGTTATGGATTATATTTTAAATATGACAGAAAGCCAGGAAGCTATGAAGCCATTTTAAGTTTTTGAGCAAAGGCATAACATTAGCTGATTTGTGTTTTCTGAAAAAGTATTTGCTATTCAATGGAGAAGATGCTGAAGGAGGGTACTATGATTTGAATGTGTGTTACCTCCAAAGTTCATACTGAAACTTAATCCCCACTGTGGTGGTATTAAGATGTGGAGCCTTTTGGGAAGTGATTAAGTCATGAGGACTCTGTTTTCATAAATGAATTAATGTCCTTATGAAAGAGGCTTCAGAGAGAGTTTGCTACTTTTTTGTCCTTTCACATTGCACCATATAAGGACACAGTATTCATCCCTTTGGAGGATGCAGCAAGAAGGTGCTATCTTGGAAGTAGAGAGAGCAGCCCTCACCAGACCTCAATCCTGCAGGCACCTTGATCTTTAACTTCCTAGCCCTCAGAACTCTCAGAAATAAATTTCTATTATTTATAAATTATCTAGTCTGTGGCATTTTGTTATAGCTGCACAAATAGACTAAGACAAAGGGCAAGTGCAGGAGCATAGAGACCAGTTAGGAGGCTGCTGGTCCAGGTGAGAAATAACAGGGGCTTAGACCAAGAGGGTAGTGAGTTGTTGAAATATATTTTCAAGGTAGAACAAACAAGATTAGCTGATGGTCTAAATGCTGGGTATTAGAAGAAAAAAGGGAGTCAGGAATGATCCTAAAGGTATTTGGCTGGAGCAACTGGAGAACTGGAGTTGAAATTTACCACAATGAGGAAAGTGGAGAGAGGTTTGAGGGCTCAAATCAAGATTTTGTTTTAGATGTGTTAAGTTGGAGATATTGTTAGGATATGCACTAATAAAGTTAGAATGCTCTCTCTTTCATCCCTAGATTCTGGGAACATAAAGATAAAAAAGATATGCCTTTAAGGTCTCATGGTGAGGAAGAGGATGGAAAGAGACACAAACAAGTGTCTGTTTTGTTTTTTAATTAATATACTTTATTTTGGGAAGGCAGTTTTAGGCTTACCAAAAGATTGAGCAGAAAGTACACGGAACTCCCATATACTGCTTTCATCCCCCGTCATTAACATCTTGCATTAGTGTGGTACATTTGTTACAACTGATGAGCTAATGTTGATACCTTATTATTATTTTCTCATTATTATTAACTAAAGTCCATAGTTTGCATTAGGGTTCATTCTTTGTGCTGTACATTCCACGTGTTTTGATAAATGTATAAAGACATGTCCACCATTGCAGTATCACACAGAACAGCTTCACTGCTCTAAAAATCCCAAGTTCTACCCTCACTTCCTTCCTTCCCCAATCCTTGACAACCACTGATCTTTTTACTGTCTCCATAGTTTTGCGTTTTCCAGAATGTCATGTAATTGGAATCATACATTACGTAGATGTTTCAGATTGGCTTTTTTCACTTGGTAATATGCATTTAATGTTCCTCCATGTCTTTTTGTGACTTGATAGCTCATTTCTTTCTATCACTGAGTGATATTCCATTATATAGATGCATCACAGTTTATCCATTTGCCTACTGAAGGACATCTTGGTTGCTTCCAAGTTCCAGCAATTATGAATAAAGCTGCTATAAACATCCATGTGCATATTTTCATGTGGATGTAGGATTACAACTCATTTCGGTAAATACCAAGAAGGGTGATTGCTAGATCACAAACAAAGCTTTTAAATGTCAATTTCTGTACAAGTGCCAACAGGGAACACAGTCTGTTGCTTGCACGAGGTGAAGAGGGTTATTTGAGTTCCTTAAGCTTATCCTAGCAATGCTCTAAAACTAAAAATGTCTTTCCTTTCCTGTGCAGCCATGAGCCAGACACTATCACCAGGATACCCCGCCCGGCTCACTTACAGGAAAACAGCTCCATAATGACTGAAGTGCTCAGGCTGACTCATATCCACCCTTTCAAAAAACCACATGCCAATCTAGGGACACTCTTCAACACAATGTTTCATAATTTTTTTTTTTTTTTTTTTTTTGAGACAGAGTCTCACTCTGTTGCCCGGGCTAGAGTGCCATGGCGTCAGCCTAGCTCACAACAACCTCAAACTCCTGGGCTCAAGCAATCCTCCTGCCTCAGCCTCCCAATTAGCTGGGACTACAGGCATGTGCCACCATGCCCGGCTAATTTTTTTCTATATATTTTTAGTTGGCCAATTAATTTCTTTCTATTTTTAGTAGAGATGGGGTCTCGCTCTTGCTCAGGCTGGTTTCGACCTCCTGACCTTGAGTGATCCTCCCGCCTCGGCCTCCCAGAGTGCTAGGATTATAGGCATGAGCCACTGCACCCGGCCCAATGTTTCATAATTAAAGGTCTATGTTCTTTTAACAGGGCTCTTGCCTAATTTTGTTTGCCCTCCAGCCCAACAGTCTAACTCTCCAGAAAATATTTGTCCAGCCAAGCCTGGTGGCACGCGCTTATAGTCCCAGGTACTCTGGAGGCTAAGGCAGGTGGATTGGTTGAATTTGAGTCTGCAGCGAGCTATAATTGTGTAAAAAAATTAATAATTAAAAGAAAAAGAAAAAACTATATATATATACACACACACTATAGAGTTCTCTAGGGGGGAAAAGATTATTAAAGCTCCAGGGTGTGTTTATTAATATGAGGTTCTCATATGGACTAGGCAAAATACATACACAAACCTCCTGAAAGTAAATGCAAATGTTGTATTTCAGTGTACTTGGTTTTTTTTTTTGGAGGGGTGACCACAATCTCTTTTATTACAGCGTCAAAAAGGAGTACAAGACCCAGAAAACAGCTAGAAGGGCAGCCAACCATTGAAAGTGGTAGGAAGGGGAAGGAGAAGAATCCACCTCTCCTGGGTCATCAGAGGAAACTGTAGACCTAGGCTGCTTTCACAGCAGTTCTCCTACTCTTAGCGATAGGCTCAGCTCCAGGTGGAGTCACAAAGGGCAAGCTGTTTTCAACCAGAGGCTTGGAGAGGTTAAGAGCAAGGGGTCCTCTCTGAGTGTAAGAATAGTGCCTGATTAGGGTACTTAAAAAGTACTACCATCCTCAGGACAAGGCACAGTCTAAAGAAGCTACAACTCTTACATTCACCATCACTGGTCCAAGTGGTCGCTGTAATATTTAGCATTTGCATTTAGCAACTCAAAGAGGAGAGATGTGAAGCAGTGGAGGCAAAGCTCTCTTAGGCTACACTGAGAATCATGTATTCTCTTTATCAAAACCTTCCATGCTACAAGCATTCAACAAATTTTATCCAGTGTCTATTATGTACTATAAAGTGTTCTAGCCATTGTATTTGTAGTAATTATATGATCCAATGCCTATTCTACTGTATATGCTTCATTTACAAGCACCAGGCAATCTTACTGTGTAGTTAAAAATCAGCTTCCCTAACTTACACATCTTTCTTACAAATAACACAGGCTGTTGGCCTTTTTACTTTCAGCCCCCAGTTGGATGGGATAGTCACAAAAATATTTGGATGAGGCGGGCCTAGAAACCAAAGAATCTCTTCTAGTCTGTGTCTACCCCCCATAGATTAGCCCCGCCTGCCTGCATTTGTAAGAGGCTACGTAAGCAAGTGCAGACGTGCTTTGTAGACCGTCCTGAATCTCCAAATTGACCAGCTCCATCACTCAAAGCTGACAAAATGCTCCCGTCTCTATTTTTTTGCTTCTCTTCTCCTATGGAATTTATTTTCATGTTGATGCTACCTAGGGATACAGACAATATCTTTATCTCCTTCATTGTCCTGTTTTCCTTCATCCTCTCTGGTTCTCATTCCCTATTTGGAATGAATCTGCACAATTTCATGGGAGTGCAAAATCCTGAGTACTTCTTAAGTGGCTTGAGGCAAACGTATTGAATGCCTATGTAGCTATTTAAAAAATACGTGCAACAAGTGTTGACTTTGATGGCCTGACTCTATAATCCTGTAACTGTTTATTTGTTCAAATGTTGGGAAGCTACAACCACAATGTAAATTTTTTAAAAAATTTACCAAATTTACTCCAGGAAGACTTTTAAATCCAACTTAATTCCAATTATATATAAGTGGCTGCTTTAAGCTAATTGGAAATAAGCAATTTTTATAAATATTTTTTAAAAATTCAGAGGAAAGAGAAAATCCATTAAATCCTATACCCTGACAAGTGGCTCTTAAGGGCTTTAGACCTTATCTTAATATTCTCTGGCCTTCTCTCTCAATACTATTAATAAGCAGCAACAGATGAACATACTGACAGCAAGAGTCAGGAAGAAATAAAAATGGCCTGAAAAATCCATGGTTGATATAGGTCTGCTTTCATTCATTTATACAGATCTACTATGTTGCCATACCCAGCTTTAGATACTGGGGATACTGTGGTGTAGGTGGTAGGGGAACTCCATTTTCCTGATTGCATGGAGCTCAAATTACAGTGGGTTGGAATTTGAGTCTCACTTTGTTATCCAGGCTAGAGTGCTGTGGCATCAGCCTAGCTCACAGTAACCTCAAACTCCTGGGCTCAAGCGATCTTCCTGCCTCAGCCTCCCAAGTAGCTGGGACTACAGGCATGCACCACCATGCCCGGCTAATTTTTTTCTATATATTTTTAGTTGGCTAATTAATTTCTTTCTATTTTTATTAGAGACAGGGTCTCACTGTTGCTCAGGCTGGTTTTGAACTCCTTACCTTGAGCGATCCTCCCGCCTCGGCCTCCCAGAGTGTGAGGATTACAGGTGAGAGCCACCACACCTGGCCTTTATTTCTATTTTTAAAAAAAATTATTTTAAAGCAAGTGTAGCCAAGCACACAGATTCTGGAGCCAGACATTCCAGGTTTGAATACTAGCTCTGCCACTTACATTGTGTGGTCTTGGGAAAATCATTTAGCCTACTGTGCTTCTATTTCCTCATCTGTAAAATGAAGATAATAATGGTGTCTTCTTCATAAGATTTTTATACAGATTAAATTAAATCCATTAGCATGTATAAAATGCTTAAAATAGTGCCTGGTATATAGTAAGTGCCATATAAATGTCAAATTAAAAAACAAACATATCCATTTAATTTCATGGCTGAAACTTCTGTTCAGAGATACAGAAGTTACTACAAGTTGTGCATTAAAGTCTAAGTACCCATTTCCTCACTCCCCAGTCTTTTTAAGGATCTAAATTGAGACTCTCCAAAGATTCTCCAATTACATGTGAGGAGCTCAAACAAATCATCACAGAAACATGCTTCTCTGAGTCATAGTAATAGTAGGTATTTGATAAATTGAAGCTGTTTTTAAGTGTCAGTTGCATATGTTACCTCATTCAAAATTCACACTAATATTTTAAATTTGGTATTATCATCCTGATTTACTCTGAGAAATCTACAAGTAATTTGCTCAAGGACCCACAGTTTGGGGCAGAACTAGTTGTCTGACTGTACTACACTATATTCCTACAGAGTGAGAGAAACATATGTCCACTGGAGGTTAATTTAAGAAAGAAGTACCGAGGATAACCAGAGTTTCTCCACCTGCCACCCACCACCCCTTAACCCTAGAAACGAGCCTGCTCTTGCTCCCTTCTTAAGCAACTTATCATAAATAGGAAGCATGGCTTGGATGTAAGAAATCCAGAAACTGACGATAAGTGGCTGTTGAAGCGTTGTAGGAAAAAGGGAGACATCCTCCCTCACTCGTTCAGTGAAGATACTATTCTTAGGCTCTAGAGAGAAGATCCTTACAGGTGAAGGGAAAAGGAGGATGGCAGGCAGGGAAGGCTGGGGGAGGAAAGGAAAGCTCTTGCTACTAATCGGTGTTCTCTGTGCTAATAAGAAACATCAAAGGGAAAAAGCGGGGCATGTCCTTCAGGAATAATGGCTTTGGAGAGCTGATTACTTTTCTGTTTATTCAGACCAAGGGTCTGCAAACTATGGCACTGGGTCCAAATCCAGCCCAAAACCTGTTTTTTTCAACAACTCATAAACTAAGAATGGTTTTTACATTTTTAAATGGTTGGGAGGAAGAATCAAAATAAGATATTGTCAATAGCTGCTTTTGCAGTATAATGGCAGAGCTGGGTTGTTATGCCAGAGACTGTATGGCTCCCAAAGCCTAAAACATTTGCTATTTGACCCTTTGAAGTAAAGTTTGCCAACTCCTGAGTTAGACAGTAGATGAACCAAATGAAACAGCATCATAAAGTTGTGGGATCAAAAGGCTATACTAGCCCCAAGTTAGGAAAATGAATGCAATGGGGAGTAAAGGTGAAGAGAGAAAGAATGAAATACATCTGGGTGGGATACACACATCTCGAGTAGTAAAAATCTCTTGAGGACTTCCTGTTAGGGGGTGCAAAAAAGCGGGCTTACCAAGACGGAAATGTAAAAAGTCTGAGATTAGAAAATAGTAGTTTTACCCCCAAATTTCTCTCACTCCATGTAATTAGGGAATGAAAGAAAAACTCACCAATGGTGAGAGTGTCCTCTATCATTGACTCTATAAACTGGCTCCCCTAGGTTTTCTGAGGGCTGATAGATTCACCTGGTTCTTATCTTTTACTTATCTAGAAACAGTATAAATACTATAATTCCTAACCTGGCCACTTTGAACAGAGTGCTGCCCTCCATTTTATTAGGGAGAAGAAAATTCAGGACTGGATTAGAGAAATCCCAAATGAAAGACGGGCTGATGGCTAATTGTCAAGTCCATTCTTTCTCATTTTAGCTCCACGGTCATCTTCTGTGACCCCCAAAATGTGGCAAACAGACTAAATTTTATTTACTTATTTATTTTTAATTTTTAGAAATGAGGTCTATATATAATGTTAGGTAGGGGTCCTACTTAATTCTTTTGCATATAAGTAATCCAGTTGTCCAAGCAACATGTGTTGAAAAGACTGTTCTTTCCCTATTGAGTTCTTTTGGTCCTCTTATCAAAAATCAATTGAGGAGGATTATTTTGAGTCTCGGAGGAGTTTGAGACCAGCCTGGGCCACAGAGCCAGATCCTATCTCAAACAAAACAAAACACACACAATTGACTATACGTTTATTTTTGTCTTTTTTTGTTTTTCAATTAAAAAAATTTTTTTTTAGAGACAGGGTCTCCCATGTAGCCTCCAGAGTAGCTGGGATTACAGGAGTGTGCACCGCACCCACCCAGACTGCATTTTATATAAATACCAAAGATGGTACAGGCAGGAGGTCTGTAAGGATGGCTGAAGTGTACAGTAAAATACTGATAAACTGTTGCCAGGGATTTCCCCATTTTCTAACAGATAATATTCCTTTTTCAGATTGGAAAAATGAGTCTCCAAAGTTGTGGACGGAAAGTGCAGCCCCCAAATGACCACCACCATCTCCCATCTACCTAATGAAGTGATGGGTGAAAAGGGGGATGTGGAGAACAGCGCAGTTATGAGGACCTTAGTGGGATTAGCCCCCGAATAAATCATGATCAACAGAATACATCATTAAATATGTTATTAACTTGTTTATTATACACTTACTGATTATTCTCACTATTGGATTCTGATTCATATCGCTAAATACACTATGGGAATTTATAATTTAAAAAAAGTCAAACTCTACACAATTTTTAAAAGACCTGCATAATTTTATAATATAAATATAAATGATATAATATAAATGATTGTTTTAATTCATTTGTTCACAAATTCAGATTTTAGTGTGGCACAATAGGTGTGTTTAAAGCAGAGCATGCTTGAATTTTCTAATGACTGACCTACAATATGTGACACAATAAGTTATACGGTGAACGTGTCTAATCAAAGTCCTAAAACGTTTACACTTTTTAGTCGTGAAGGAGCGGTACCAAGTGCGTAACTAAAATAAAATACACAAATAGAATGTAATGTAACGGTACATATCAGCTTCTTTTTTATTTATTTATTTATCTTATTTTTACTTTTTTTTTTTTGGTAGGAGTCCTCGGGTCTGTTCCGTCCAAACACTGTTGAAGCACGAGGCAGAGCCACGAACGGCCAACGCGCTGCACACATCGGCTGAAACCTTGGCGCTTCCTTTCTTCTCACCACAGAGCAAAAGCGGGAAGAAGGGTAAACTCCAACAGAGGAATTATTTACATCTCAACAGTGAGGAAAATGAGGCAGGAAAAGCGGAGCCCTTGATTTCCCGGTTCCCGGGTTTGCATCTGGTCCTCCTCTTCAAACCGTCCTCTTTTTCCCGTCTTCTCGGTACCGGCTCCGCCCACCCTAGCCGAGCAGTACGCGCTCCCCGTCTGGGACTCCAGTCTTTTTCTTCTAAGCCTTCCCTACGCATTTGCACTTCCATTCTTTTCATTTTTATCTCTCCCTCTTAGGCCAGTTTACCCAAAATTGGCCTGAGGCAGAGAGCGAGAGCAGCTGCCGAAGAAAACGTACGCGCGCCTGAGTCTGCGGGTCAGGGAGGAGCGCCCGAGGCAGCCGCGGGCCGGGCCCTCCCCGGGGACCCGGCGGCGGCGGGGAGGGGGCGGCGGCGGGCGCCGTGCCACGCCGCACGTCCCAGCGACGGGAAGGCGGCGCTCACGTCCCGGCCGCGCCCCTGCGCCCCTGGCCGCGCGACATGCTGGGAGGGGCCGGGGGGCCAGACCAAGTAGCAATTTTTCAGGAATTCTCCGCTACTCTAGGGAGCAGCGAAAGGTCATTAGAGGGTTTTGCCTGGCGCAGATGTTTTGTTTAAGGCAGCTAATCCTTGGACATCCTTTTTATCGCCACCCAGCCGTACCAGTGTCCATCCGCTGCTCCTCTTTCTCACCCACATTGCCTTTTTAGCCACAGGTCTTTTCCCCCTTGTTTTCTTTTCTTTTCCAGCACGCTCCATGTTTCACATTCCACACGGTTTCGTAGCTTTACCAACGCTTTCCCGTCGTAATGCCTCTGGCACGTTGATTCTTTTTTTTTTTTTTGAGACAGAGCCTCACTGTGTTGCCTGGGCTAGAGTGCCGTAGCGTCAGCCTGGCTCAGAGCAACCTCAAACTCCTGGGCTCAAGCGATCCTTCTGCCTCAGTCTCCCAAGTAGCTGGGACTACAGGCATGCGCCACCGTGCCCGGCTAATTTTATACATACACACACACACACACACACACACACACACACACACACACACATATTTAGTTGTCCAACTAATTTCTTTTCTATTCTTTTTTTTTTTTTTTTTCGTAGAGACGGGGTCTTGCTCTTGCTCAGGCTGATCTCGAACTCCTGAGCTCAAACAATCCGCCTGCCTCGGCCGAGTGCTAGGATTACAGGCATGAGCCACCACGCCCAGCCTGATTATTTTTTATAAAGGTCAATTTTATTTATGTATGAAATGTATACAATAAAATTCACACATTTTAGATGTACGGGTCTATGACTTTTGACACACACACACACACACACACACACACACACACACACTCATATAACCACCACTCCAATCAGCATATAGATTTACATCTTCTCAGAAAATTTCCTCAGCACCCTGATTCTTGCTGTAGTTACTATGTCATTTTTCAATCATGCTTTTTATAGGGTTTTTTCCCTCATGCATTCACTATTTTCATATATTGGTGAATATTTGCTAAATACCTTGTATGAAGCAAACACTGTGAATACAGAAATAAATAAGAAACTAGAGCAACTCAGTTTAAAAGGTAAGGCACATACTTTGCATAATTTTGCTTTCCCTCCAATTACAGGTTTTTGTTTTTTTTAATATTTTGAAATTTTCCCCTCTTCCCTTCACTGGTGTTTAGCTACCTACAGATTGCTGATAATCCCTACCCTTCACCTTTTTAGAGCCTCAAACAATTTGGTCAGTTGACTAATCCTTCCTGAATAATACATGTTTTCTTTTTTACTTCTTCCTGGGGAAGGCTGAAGGCAAATGAAACACATTAGACTCAGAATAGCTACTGAGTAAAAAGCGGGTGGGAAAGCAGAGAGAATTTCCTGGAGGCCTGGGAAGGGCATGCCCTAATGAGAGTGGGAAAGCCACAGGCACTGTTTCCAAAACAAGTGGATAAAAGTCCGAGCATGCAGCAGCTGTAAAGGCTACTGGAAGACTCCTTGGGCAGCAGACAGGATGTGAACCAGTGCAATAGACTCATAAAAGAAAATGTCAGCACAGATCATTGGGTTTAACGAGACACATTAGAACTAAAGATGGGAAAGTTGGCTACTGAGAAGAGTTGAAGAAAATTTGAAGACCCCCTCCTCCCCAGTGGGTGGGTTGTGTGGGGTGGCATAGTGAACAATCAACCTAAGGAAAGTAGGAGGCATGAGGACACAAGATGAAAAATAAGAAATGGAGGGAACAACAACCAAAAAAGCACAAGAAAACCCAACCCAGATTTTTTGCAATGTTGATGTAAACCTGGCCTGCTTCCTGAACCAGTGACACAGGGTTTCCACTTCCCTTTACTGCCATGTTGCTCAAGTCTAGAAACCGAGATATCTGATCATCAACTCTGAATGAGGGAATAACCTCTAGATTCACTTCATCAGAAGTTCAAATTAGTACAGGAGGACAGGGGGAGGAATGTAAAAAAAAGAAAAAAGAAAAGAAAGAAGAAGAAAAAGAAGTTAAAATTAGAAAACCGAACCTCTTTAATAGTGCTGGGGCTAGTGGAATTGAAATTATTTCAAGAAAAAGAATTTGTCTTCTAGTGGTGTTAGAATTGAGAGTGAGTTCTTTTTTTCTTTTATTTATATCTTTTACTTTTCTTTTTTACTGAAGTATACATACAATAAAGCAGGTAAAAATGTCTAAAGTTTACAACTGGGTAAATATTTACATCTGTATTCACCTTTATAACCATTACCCTGATCAAGATCTAGATTGTTGAACACTTCTAGCTCCCCAGATCAGTTCCTGTACTAGTTCCAGTCTATAGCCTCCTTCCCATACCACTATACTGACTTCTATCATCATCAGTGAATTCTGCCGTTCTTTACATGGAATCATACAGTATGTACTCTTTTGTGCTAAGGTTTTTTTCACGTAGCATAGTGTCTATGATTATTATGTGGTTTGTATCAGTAGTTCATTCCTTGTTATTGCTGAATAGTATTCCACTTATAGATACGCCAAATTTTATCCATTCTTCTGATATATACATTATTTCCAGTTTTGAGCTATTATAAACATTCTTGTCATTTGTCAAATGTATGAATTTTTTTCTCTTGGGTATATACTTAGGAATGGGATTGCTGGGTTGCTATTTTTGGCAATAAACAGTAAATTATAAATAAAAACAAATCTGTCCTAATGCATTTATGGTATTTTAATAAAGATCTTTTATATAAATTATTTCAGTTGATCTTCAAAACATTTTTGTGAAGTAAGTAGAGTAGGTAACATTATCTCCTATAGGCCAGGCATGGTGGCTCATGCCTGTAATCCTAGCACTCTGGGAGGCCGAGGCTGAGACCCGTGGATCGCTCAAGGTCAGGAGTTGAAAACCAGCCTGAGCAAGAGCAAGACCCCTGTCTCTACTAAAAATAGAAAGAAATTAGCCGGACAACTAAAAATATATAGAAAAAATTAGCCCGGCATGGTGGCGCATGCCTGTAGTCCCAGCTACTCGGGAGGCTGAGGCATATGGATGGCTTGAGCCCAGGAGTTTGAGGTTGCTGTGAGCTAGGCTGATGCCATGGCACTCTAGCCGGGGCAACAAAGTGAGACTCTGTCTCAAAAAAAACAAAACAAAAAAATATAATCTATTGGACAGTATCTTACATGTAAAAGAAAAAAATTGAGATGCAGGCATGGAATAAATGGACAATTGCAATGTTAAGGTCTTTCTAGGTGGGCAAGATAGAAAGATATTTGAGCAAGAGAGTTAATATTGGCAACAGAGCAATTAAAATGATAGACCACACGGTCTGAGCTAGCTAGGAGAAGTAAAGAAAGGGTTAACAGTCTATAAAGAGAAGAGAGAAAAAGCATGGAAGTCTCAATGGTGTAGAATGACAGGTGTACTAGATGTAATGAATCAAAATTGAAAGAATAGGATGGTGAGAACACAGAATAGCATACATTAAAAATTTTAGAATTAAGACAATTCTGGCACTGAGGTCCAAAAATTAGCCCTGGGAGTTTGTGGCTGGACACTTCATAGAAACGGACTCATCTGATATGTGGCTTCTTGTGACTGACTTCTTTCACTGAAACAGTGTTTTGGAGGAGGATTGTCCATGTTGTAGCGTGTGTTGGGACTTCTTTCCTTTTCGCTGCCGAATAATGATCTACTGTCTGGATAGGCCATATTTTATTTATCTTTTCATCAGTTGATGGATATTTAGGTTGTTCCCATTTTTTGGCTGTTATGAATAATACTATGATGAACATTTATATACAAGTTTTGGTGTGGACATACATTTTCATTTCTTTTGGATATGTACCTAGTAATAGAATTGCTGAATCATATGGTAACTTTATGTTTAACATTCTGAGGAACAGCCAGACTGTTTTCCAAAGCAGCTGCACCATTTTACACTTCAACTAACAATATATAATTTGAGGGGTCCGGTTTCTCCACATCCTTACCATCACTTTGTCTGCTTGAATGTAGTCATTTAGTAGATGTGAAATGGTATCTCATTGTGTGTACATGTGTGCTGTGTATGTGTTTTGCATCTCCTTAATGACTAATGATGTTGATCATCTTTTCATTTGCTTATTGGCTATTTGTATATCTTCTTTGGAGAAATGTCTATTCAAATCCTGAGTCTCACTCTCTTGCCTGGGTTAGAGTGCTGTGGCGTCAGCCTAGCTCACAGCAACCTCAAACTCCTGGGCTCAAGCGATCCTCCTGCCTCAGTCTCCCGAGGAGCTGGGACTACAGGCATGTGCCACCATGCCCGGCTAATTTTTTTCTATATATTTTTAGGTGACCAATTAATTTGTTTCTATTTTTAGTAGAGACGAGGTCTCGCTTTTGCTCAGGCTGGTCTCGAACTCCTGAGCTCAAGCAATCCTCCTGCCTCGGCCTCCCAGAATGCTAGGATTATAGGCATGAGCCACCGTGCCTGACCTGCCTTTTTTTTTTATTTTTTTTATTTTTAGAGACTAGGTCTCACTCTGTTGCCCAGGCTGGAGAGCAGTGGCCAGATCATAGCTCACTGCAATCTGGAATGCCTGGGCGCAAGCCACCCTCCTACCTCAGCCTCCTGCATAGCTGGAACTACAGGCATGTGCTGCCACTCCTGATTAATTAAAAAAAATTTTTTTTTTTGTAGAAACAGGGTCTCACTATGTTGCCCAAGCTCATGTCTAACTTCTCACCTCAAGCAATCCTCCTGCCTCAGCCTCCTAAAGTGCTGGGATTACAGGCGTGAACCACAGTGCCCGGCCCTCCCATTTTTAATGGGGTGTTTATTTTCCTATTATTGAGTTATAAGAGTTTTTCATATTTTCTGGATACAAGTCCCTTATCAGATATATGATTTGAAAACATTTCACCTTTTTTGATAGTATCTTTTGCAACACAAAAGTTTAAAATTTTGGTGTAGTCCAATTTATCTATTTTTTTCTTTTGTCATCTGTGCTTTCAGTACTTTTGATGTCACATCTAAGAAGGCTTTGCCTAACACAAGGTCATGAAGAACTACTCCTATGTTTTCTTCTAAGTTTTAAAGATTAGCTCTTGCTTTTAGGTCCATGATCCATTTTTAGTTAATTTTCAATATGGTGTAAGGTAGGAATCCAACTTCATTGTTTTGCTTCATTGTTTTTCATTGTCTTTTTATTTTATTTATCTATTTATCTACTTATTTATTTATTTAGAGACAAGTCTGTCTCTGTTGCCCAGGCTAGAGTGCAGTGACATCATCATAGCTCACTACAACCTCCATTTTCTGGGCTCAAGAGATCCTCCTGACTCAGCCTCCCCAGTAGCTGGTACTACAGGCATGCACCACCACACCTGGCTAATTCTTTCTTTCTTTCTTTTTTTTTTTTTTAGTAGAGACATGTCACTGGTGCCCAGGCTGGTCTAGAACTCCTGAGCTCAAGGTATTCTCTTGCCTCGGCTTCGCAGAGTGCTAGGATTACAGGTGTGAGCCACTGTGCCTAGCCCTTTATTTTTTTATTTTTTTAGAAACAGAGTGTTGCTCTGTCACTCAGGCTAGAGTGTAGTGGCATCATCATAGCTTACTGCTATCTCAAACTCCTGGGCTTAAGCCATCCTCCTGCCTCAGCATCCCCTGTAGCTGGAACTACAGGCATGTGCCATCACACCCTGCCCATTTTTCTATTTTTTGTAAAGATGGGGTCTCACCATGAAGCCCAGACAGGTTTTAAATTTCTGTCCTCAAGCGATCCTCCCTCTTCAACCTCCAAAATTTTTGGGATTTCAGGTGTGAGCCACCCCCCCTCCCCGCCCTCAATGTCTTTTTCATAAAATTTGTGAATATGTATTATAAATCCACACCCAACTGCAAGGACATTGAGAGTAAGGACCAAGTACTAATTCTTTGGGATGGGCATGGTACCTCATGCCTGTAATCCTAGTATCTTTGTATTTTCCCTAGAATCAATAAGTAAATTTTTTTGCAGAAGAAGATTTTGAGGGTGAGATGGATGTTCTTATTTAAGTTTTTAAGGTGAATTCATGTAGGTTTTTAATGTACAAATTCAAACATGACAAAAGACATTTGGTGGAAAATTTGTCTACTTTCCCTACCTAACCTTCTTGTCCTTTAGTCCTCTTCCTCGGAATCAACAACCATACCATTACCAGTTTCTTGTATATCCTTCCAGTGATTTTCCACATCTGTACTAGCACATTCAAAATAGAATCCAAAGTCCATGGCCAAAAAGGTCCCCCAAAATCTGGCCCCTGGCCATCTTTGTCAAGCTCATCTCCCACTGTATCCTTCCTCATTCATTTGGCTCCAGTCATGAGGACTTCCTTGCTCTTCTTCGACAACACCAAGCATTCTCCCATATTGAAGCTTTTGTATTTGCTGTTCTCTCTGTCTAGCACATTCTTCTCAAAAATATTTACATGGGTCACTATCACTTCATTCTATTCACATTTCTGATCAAATTCAGTGAGGCCTTGCCTGATCATACTATCTAAAACCCACCTTATCCTATCATTTTTTATTCTTATCCTGCTTAGCATTTACCATTACCTGACATTAGATTATATTTATTTGCCCATTGCTTGTTTCCCTTCACTGGAACATAAACTCCATGAAGACAAGAACTTTGTTTTATTTTCTACCTTATCTGCAGCATCTAGATCTGTGCCTGGATCATGGTAAGTGCTCAGCAATTTTTTTGTAAGTGAATGACTAAGTTTCCATGTTGGGACTATAAAGAAGTGTGGGAAATCTGAGGGGTAGAATGACTAAGTTTCCATGTTGGGACTATAAAGAAGTGTGGGAAATCTGAGGGGTAGAGGCAGCATAAAAAGAAAGAAGAAACTTAGAGAGGCAGAGGGAGCTTTGGGAGAATGGTGGATACTGCTGGGGCTTCAGGATGAGTGTTTGGGGGACAGGAAGCCCTGTTAGTGGAAAGAAGCTGAATGACACTGGAGAGCCAAGGTTAAGGAGCATGGGTAGGAGCACTGTGAGATGCCCTGGAATCCATGGGCAAGAAAGTTGTCTATACTGCCAGCCTATTCCCAGAAAGTTCCTTCTACTTTCTGTCTTAACCAAAACCTGGCCTTACCTTTTGAATATTACTTCCCTTACAGCCCAGTCTGGGATGTTGCATGTTACCATACCCTGTGTGTGTTAAGACTGGGAGTTGGAGTCTTTTTTCACTTGCTTTCCAATACCACTTTCAAGTCATTACTCCTCTACCTGCTGCTCCTCTAAGGCTCACGCTGTATGTTCATCCTACTCCCAACCTGGTGAACACTCTCTGTTTATCATAGACTTTAGCATCAAACATAGAGTATGGCTCTTCACTCCACATCTAGCCATTACTCTAGGTAACTTAAATGTTTGTGTAGATCATTGATCCTAAATCCTGGGCTCTCAATTCTTTGAAGGCCTTTACTTCAGGGATTTTTCACTTGTTGGCTACTTGGGAGGCAGAGACAGGAGGATCGATTGAGTCCAGGAATTCTAGGTTACAGTAAGCTATGATCAGGCCACTGCACGACAGAGCAAGACCCTGTCTCTAAAAAAAAAAAAAAGAACTATCATATGATCCAGAAGTCCAACTTAATGGGTGTATATTCACAGGAAATGAAATCAGTATGGTGAAGAAGTATCTGTACTCCCAGGTTCATTGCAGCATTATTAACAATAGCCAAGATATGCAATCAACCTAAGTGTCCATCAATGGATGAATGAATAAAGAAAATGTAGTTTAGATACATAATGGAATACTATTCAGTCTTTTAAAAAAAGGAAATTCTGACATTTGAGATAACATGGATGAACTTGGAGGACATTTTGTTAAGTGAAATAAGCCAGGTACAGGAAGACAAATGCTGAATGATCTCACTTATATGTGGACTCTAAAACAGTCAAACTCATAGAAGTAGAGAGTAGAAAAATGGTGGTTACTGGGGGATGGGGAGAGTGCCAGGGAGATCTTGGTCAAAAGGACACAAAATTTCAGTTAGATAGGAGAAATAAGTTCAAGAGATCTACTGTACAACATGGTGATTATAGTTAAGAATGTATTATATTATTGGAAATTCCTTAGAGAGATTGTAAGTGTTCTCACCACAAAAATGATAAATCTGCAAGATAATATATATGTTAATTAGCTTTATTTAGCCATTCCACAATATATACATGTTTCAAAACATCATGTCGTACATATGTACAATTTTTGTCAATTAATAAAAACAAATTTAAAAAAAGCAAGGGTGCCACTGTGGCTCACGCCTATAATACCAGCTACTTGGGAGGCTGTGGTGGGAGGATTGATTGAGGTTAGGAGTTGGAAACTAGCCTGGGCAACATAGAGAGACCCTGTCTCCACAAAAAATGAAAAAAATTAGCCTGGCCTGGTGGTGTGCACCTGTAGTCCCAGCTACTGTGGGGAGGGAGAGGCTCGGGTGGGAAGATTGCTTGAACCCAGGAGTTTGAGGCTGCAGTGAACTATGACAGTACCATTGAACCCTGGCCAAAAAAAAAAAAAGCATGTGTGAAGTCACTTCCCATGGCTAGCTCCTCCTCACCTTATATGTCACTTCCTCAGAGGCCTTACCTGGTCATACTGTTCAAAGTAGTTCCTCATGTTATTCTCTAGCTTAGCTGTTGGTTGTTTCCTTCATAGCACTTAGTTCAGTTTTTATTTTTCCACTGGTTTATTAGACTGTCCTATGCCTGCCCTACCAGTTTGAGAGCTCCAGGAAGCCAGGATCCACACCTGTCTCGTGTCCAGTACATAGCTAATACTCAGTGGGTCTTTGTTGAGTGAATGAAAAGGAAGATGTCCTTCACCATCCTGCCCCTCTGCTCGCAGTCAACCCCCAGAGCATCTGCACCTTCTCTACTTCTCTTGGGATACAGTGGAAGAGGAGTCCTTTACCAAGGCCATTTTCTCCCACTTTCCCAGTAAACTCCTTGCAACCTTGATTGTTTCTCCTGTGTTCTCATCTTTACTAATCCTTTCCTATCAATATTCAAAGATGTTCTCATTAAATAAACAACCACAAACCCCCAAAGTCCTTTCCTCTACCAGTCTTCGGGTCGGTATGTGACCGCCTTCTTCCTTGATTTCCAGGACTCTGGCGTCTCCTGGGTTCCTCTTATCTCAGACTCCTTGTCAGGCTCTCTTTAAACATCGGGATTTCCCAAGGTCCTGTTCTTTCGCACCTCCATTGAAAACGGGGGATATTCACTGGGGTGGAGTCTGGGAAGGAGGGGCTCAGAAGGGAGGTTGGGTGAGGTGCGGGATGAGGAGAGCGAGGGATACGAAAAGCCCCGAGGTGGACGTGGAAGACTCCAACCACTGTGACGCAAAGGCGAGGATAAATGAGACAGCTGGGAGGCGCGCACCCGGGCACGACAGCCTCGCGCACTGCAGGGGAAGCGCGCGCGTGCGCGCAGCGGCCTCTGTGCGCCTGCGCCGCCGTTGCCCGGCTCCCGCCAGCATAAGGAAGACGGAGTGAAAGGGTGGTGGCAGCGGCGGCTCCGGAAGCTCGCCCTTCACCCGGAAATGGTTGTTAAGGAATATGGCGCTGCTGGTGCGAGTCCTTGTGAGTGAAGGAGTAATTTTCTATGGTCGCCCGCTGGGTCCCGGTTTGGAGTCCGAGAGGGTGGGGGTGGGAGGAGGAACTGGAAGGAAGCGCAAGAGGGGAGCCTGTGCGATAGTTAAGGCTGTGCGGCCGCCTTTCCACGGGGAAACTGAGGCAGCTTTTCAACTCTTCCTACCCCCGTTTTGGACTTGGCTTCCACCTCTTTCGAGGAGGGGGAGAATGACACCAGACCTTTATTTGATTTGGTTTGGTTTGGTTTTCCTCAGTCAGCGCCTATCACTGTTTTCCCTCAGGGAGAGGAGCACATGGGGTACTGATTGGAGTTTCGGAAGACCTGAGTTCTACTTTATGACTGTCACTGATGCACAGTGCATAGTGTCTGGCATAGCGTAGGTGTCCAATAAATATGTGTTGAATGAATGAAGTAAGGAAGGACTACTACATTCTTTAGCACCCATATGTGAAACTACTACACCTCTTGAGATTAAGTCCCAATCCTTAGAGCATACTCTTTCCTCTAGAAATTAAAGGAGAAAGAAAGTGGTAGCAGAAGAAAAGTTTATGAGGATACAGAGCTTAGTTTTTAATCTTGGAGGAGGGGGAGAGTTTATAATTTTACCAAGTCTTAGACCCCGTCTCTACAAAAAATAAAAGCATTAACTGGATGCGCTGGCCTGTGCCTATAGTCCCAGCTACTGGGAAGGCTGAGGCAGGAGGATCACTTGAGCCCGGGAGTTCAAGGCTGTAGTGAGCCATGATGACAACAGTGCACTCCAGCCTGGGCAACAGAGCGAGACCCTGTCCCCCAATTTTTTTTTTTTTTTCAAAAACTGGGCCAAGGGCATTGTTTTTCATAGCAGATGTGGACTATTCCTGCCTTTGGGTATCTTTTGAGTTGCTTTTTAATCTTTTTATATATGGCTTTCAGAGACTGTGAATTTACTTCTTGTATTCCTTGCCAGCGTAGCAAAGTGCAGTACCCTCCATTGCTGCTCAATAAATATTTATTTAAAGAATAGTTCCTAAAACCTACAGAAAGATTCACTTGATGAAGTGTTTGTTGATTTCAGGACAGCAATTGATTCAGATCTGAGGACTGGGGAAATGACAGCTAGGATGTTCTAAATTATTTAGTTTTTAAGATGGATATTTGGGGAAAAAGATGAAAAATTTACTGGGCTTGAGACCTGAAATGAACACCTTGATTTGTCTTGGAAGTTAGTGGTTGTCCCAGCTATCTTAAATATTCTCACCCTTAGCATGTGAACTGTTGCAGATTCATTTCTTCTTAGGTGGTAGCATCCACAGATGCTACCTCACCATCTACCTTCTATGAGTTTGATCTTCATTCTTTTTTCTATTTATCTTTTTAGGTACAATTCGAGTTTAGATAAGGAAAATCACTTTCACTTTATACTGTGATTCCTTGAAGTCTTCTTATCATGCATTATAATATAATGTGTGTTAAAGCTATGAAAAACTTCCTTAGGACTAATTGAAAGTGTCAGTAAACATGAAAGTAGTAGATATTTACTGATCATCTACTCTGAAGAACCATTTGGGCTAGACACTCTAAGGAGTTCACAAATACAGGAAAGTGCACCTGTTTAGGAGTCTGAAGAGCCTTGACTAAAAGCTTGGCTCCACTGCTTGCTTTGGGTGTGACCTTGAGCAAGTCATCTAACTTCTCTGAGCCTCAGATTTTCTTAATCGGCAAGGTTACTAGGGATGATCAGAGAATGAGCTGATGTTTTAGTGCTTTTTTCCCCTTCTTTTTAATTCGGCAACTATTTTGAGTGCCTGTACTTAACTGCATTCTAGGAACTATGCAATGCACTGAGCATGAAAAAAATAAATCTTACTCTCCAGTTTATAATCTAATAGCAATAGAAAATAAAACCTGAAAAACCATCACTACACTAAAAATAATGAACATATTCGTCACTCCCAAAAGTTTCTCTGTGCCCCTTTGCAATTATGTTTTCCTGTTGTTCTCCCTTCCACCCACCCACCACTGATCAGGGGAAGACTTTTGTTGCTTTTGTTGTTTCTTTTTTTTTTTTAGAGACAGGGTCTTGCTCTGTTGCCTAGGCTGGAGTGCAATGGCATGATCATAGCTCATTGTAACTTTGAGCTCCTGGGCTCAAGCGATCCTTCTGCCTCAGCCTTCTGAATAGCTGGGACTGTAGGCACATGCCACTGTGCCTGGCTAGTTTTTTAAAATTTTTGGTAGATATGGGGTCTTGCTCTGTTGTCCAGGTAGCCTCGGACTCTGGACCTCAAGCAGTCCTCTCACCTTGGTCTCCCAAAGTGCTGGGATTACAGGTGTGAGCCACTGTGTCTGGTTTCTTTCATTTTTAAATTGAAATTTTAAAAATTTATTTTGGGGCCAGGCGCGGTGACTCATGCCTGTAATCCTAGCACTCTGGAAGGCTGAGGCGGGTGGGCGGATTGTTTGAGCTCAGGAGTTTGAGAACAGCCTGAGCAAGAGTGAGACCCCATCTCTACTAAAAAAAAATAGAAAGAAATTAGCTGGACAACTAAAAGTGTATAGAGAAAAAATAGCCAGGCACGGTGGCACATGCCTATAGTCCCAGCTACTCGGGAGGCTGAGGCAGTAGGATTGCTTGAGCCCAGGAATTTGAGGTTGCTGTGAGCTAGGCTGCTGCCACAGCACTCAGTCTAACCCAGGCAACAAAGTGAGACTCTGTCTCAAAAAAAAAATTTATTTTGGAAGTATAAAAAGTTTAAAAAAGTTATAATAAATACTGTAAATCCACTACTAGATTTTTGTTAATAGCTTCCTGTAGCAGTTGTGGATGGATCAGTCAGAGGGGGCTGAGATTAGCATCCCCAAGGCCAGTTGGAAGCTACTTAAGTAATCTTAGAAGAAGAAGACCTGTACTAAGGGAAGGGTGGTTAAAGAAGACGGATGGTTTAATGAGGTATGGAGGAAATAGAGTCAACAGGGCTTTGTGAGATGTTAGATGTGAAAGGTGAGGGAGAGGAAGGAATTTAACAATAAGTTCCAGGTCTCGCTTGGATGACTGAGTTGCTACCATTGTCCTTCACTGAGAATATCCAGCTGGAGATGTTTTTAGCAGTTGGAGAGTTGGTGCTGAACTCTCCAGAGAGAGAGCGCGTGAGTGAGAGCTGAGAGATAGGTTGTTGTGGAAGCCAGGTGTTACTGAGATTTACTGGGCAATAATATTGATAGCTAACATTTGTAGGGCACTTACTATATGGTAAGCACTTTTAAATACTTTATATATATGAATTTACCTAATCTTTACAGCAGCCCTTTGGAAAGGAGGGCATATTATTTTCCCTATTTTATTTTTATTTTTTGTAGCAAAATGCTGTTTATTTTGAGCATCTGGGTGCAGATGGGTAGAGGCTGAAAAAGGTGTCCACCTATTTTCTCTATTTTACAGATAAGAAAATTGAACCATAGAGAAGTAGTATTCCTGAAACATTTTTGATAATCTTGCCTTATTTTTCTTCTCTCTGTCCTGTCAGCCAATTTTTTCTCTTCTCCAGTGATGGAGAACCAATGATGGGTTTGGGAAGGAGGAAGAAACTAAAACACTATTGTTGAGTGGTTACAGCAGAGAAACTGGACATTTGAGCAGTGGAACTGGACATGGTTATGGTTTTCTGAGCTGTCCTGGGCATTGGTAGTCATTTTTGCTTTCCTTTGGGAATAGTAGAAATTGTAGAAAGCCACCTTGTACATAAAAAATAATTTAAAAAATTGTAAAATACATATGGAAGTTACCTTTTTACCTATTTTTACATGTACAGTTCTGTTGCATTAAGTACGTTCACATTGTTTTGCTGCTGTCACCATGCTCATCCACAGAACTCTTTTCATCTTGCAAACTGAAACTGTACCCATTAAACAGTATCTTGTCATGATCCCCTCTCCCCAACCCCTGGCAGCCACCATTCTACTTTCTGTTTCTATGAGTTTAACTACTGTAGGTACCTCATATAAGTGGAATCATACGTTATTTGACTTTGACTGGCTTATTTCACTCAGCATAATGTTCTCAAGATTCATCTGTATTGTAGCTTGTGTCAGAATTTCCTTCTTTTTTAAGGCTGAATAATAGTCCATTGTATGGATATACCACATTTTGTCCATTCATCTGTTAATGAATACTTGGTTCCTTCTACCTTTTTACTGTTGCAAATAGTGCTGTTGTGAACATGGATATACAAATATCTGTTCCAGTCCCTGCTTTTACTGCTTCTGGGTATATACCCAGAAGTGGAATTGCTGGATCGTATGGTAATTTCTCGATATAATTTTTTGAGGAATTGTCATACCATTTTCACGGCAGCTGTGTAGCATTTTACATTCCCACTAGCAATGCACAAGAGTTCTGATTTCTCCAAATCCTCGCCAACACTTATTTTCTGTTTTTTTATAATGGCCATGCTAATGGGTATGAAGTGGGGTCTCATTGTAGTATTGATTTTTTTCTCTCTGCTGGCTGGTAATGTTGAGCATCTTTTCATGTTCTTATTTGCTATTTGTGTGTTTTCTTTGGAGAAATGTCCAAGTGCTTTGCCTATTTTTGAATTGTTTGTTTTTGGTGGTTGAGTTATAGCACTTTATGTACGTTAGATGTCAATATCAGATACATGATTTGCAAATAATTTCTCCCAATGCATGGGTTGCTTTTTCACTCTGTTAGTGGATACCAACTTTGATACACAAAAGTTTTCATTTTGATGAAGCCTTATTTATTTTTTTCTTTTGTTGTTTCCTCTTTTGATATTATATCTGAGAAATTATTGCCAAATCCAATGTCATGAAGTCTTTCCCCTAAGTTTTCTTCTAAGAGTTTTACAGTTTTATTTCTTACATTTAGTTCTTTTATCCATTTTGAGTTAATGTTTGTACATGGTAGAAGGCTTTACTGTATTTTTTGAGCTATTTTCTTAGTGGATGCTCTGGGGATTACAATTAACATCTTAATTCATAATAGTCTAGTTTGGATTAACACTAACTTGATTTCAATAATATATAAAAACTTTGTTTCTATATGGCTCTGTTCTTCCCCTTCCCTTGTGCTGTTATTGCCATTCAAATTACATTTTTTTTTTTTTTGTTTTTTTGAGACAGAGTCTTGCTCTGTTGCCCTGGGTAGAGTGCATTGGCATCATTGTAGCTCACTGCAACCTCCAGCCCCTGGGCTCAAGTGATCCTCCTGCCTCAGCTTCCCGAGTAGGTAGGACTACAGGTGCATGCCAGGATGCCCAGCTAATTTTCCTGTTTTTAGTAGAGAGGGAGTCTCACTCTTTTGCTCAGGCTGGTCTCGAACTCCTGAGCTCAAGTGATCCTCCTGCCTTGGTCTCCTGAAGTGCTATGATTACAGGCATGAGCCACAGTGCTTGGCCTTCTTGGATTTCTAAATTAATGTTTTTGATTAAATTTGAGATTTTTTTGCCACTATGTTTTCAAATATTTTTTTGTCTATTTATTTCCTTTCCTTCTGAGACTATCGTTATACATTTATTGGTACTTTTGGTGGTGTCTCACAGGTCTCTGAGGCTGTTACATTTCCATTTTCTTTCCATTTCTATTTGTTTTCTTTCCATTCCTCAGACTGGATAGTCTACATTGACCTACCTTAAGGTCACCAGTTCTTTCTTCTGCCTGCACAAATCTGCTGTCAAGCCCCTCTGGTGAATTTTTAGTTTTTGTACTTTTCAACTCTAGAATTTATTTTGGTTCTTTTAAAATAATTCCTTTATTTACATTCTTTATTTGGTGAGACATTAGAACTGTCTTTAGAACTGTCTTTAGACAGTTTCATTTAGATCTTTGAATATATTTGGAATAGCTAATTTAAATTCTTTGTCTAGATTACGTCTAATGTCTTGGCTTCCTTTGAGACAAATTCTATTGATTGCTTTTTTCTCCTCTGTGTATGGGCCATACTTTTTTGTTTCTTTGCATGTTTTGTAACTTTTTTGTTGAAAACTGGACATTTTAGATAATACAATGTGGCAACTCTGGAAATCAGGTTCTTTCCTTTCCCAGTGTTATTGTATTTTTGTGACTTTTCTGGAATTCTATAAAGTCTGTATTTGTTGTGTGTGTGGCCCCTGAAGTCTTTGCTTAATTAGCTTAGTGGTCAGCTAATGATTGAGCAGAAATTTCCTTAAATGCCTGGGATCAATGTCTCCCAGTTTTTACTGAAAGGCTCTGTGTACATGTTGAGGTGCACCCTCAACACTCTGCCAGGCATTTAACAGCTCTGCCTTGTGCAGTGCCTCAAGGTCAACCAGGAATGAGAGGCATTCATGTGTTTCCTGAGCATGTGCACAGCTTTGGGTATGTGCACAGACCTGTGTATATGCATGGGCCAGGCATTTCTTGGAGCTTTTCAAAGCCCCTGTGGACATCTCATTCCCCAGCTTTTCCTTTAAAGGTTTTTGGTTAGCCTCTTGTTTTCTCCAACCATTATCCACTGCCTCAGGAAGCCACGAAGTTAAACAATTACATCTATTTGTTTTCAACCAATGCTCTTGGGGAAGAGGTTTTTCACACTGGGTGAGTTCTAAGACAGTCTTGCAAATAGAGCTTTCTGAGGTAAATTATCAGACAGATTAAATAATGCCGATTCTTTGTGAATAAGGCTTTGAGGAGCATCAGCCCCATTCTGGAGTTAGCTTTTCTCCAGAGAAGACTAGTTCCTTTTAGTGGATATTGCTCTTTAGAAATCAAATCTGGCAGCTACATGTGTTCATTGCTACTGTGATGTCATTGCCTCTGGGCCCTATCAGTTCATGAGTAGGAAATATATGTATGTTTATACATGCACATAAACATATGTATCTGTTTATTTCTTTAGCTATATATATATATATTTTTTGAGACAGAGTCTCGCTCTGCTGCCCGGGCTAGAGTGAGTGCCGTGGCGTCAGCCTAGCTCACAGCAACCTCAAACTCCTGGGCTCAAGTAATCCTACTGCCTCAGCCTCCCGAGTAGCTGGGACTACAGGCATGCGCCACCATGCCCAGCTTATTTTTTCTATATATTTTTAGTTGGCCAATTAATTTCTTTCTATTTTAAGTAGAGACGGGGTCTCGCTCTTGCTCAGGCTGGTTTTGAACTCCTGACCTTGAGCAATCCACCCGCCTCAGCCTCCCAGAGTACTAGGATTACAGGCGTGAGCCACCGCGCCCAGCCTCTTTAGCTATATTAAAACCCACACCAGTTATTCTAATTCCAATCTGATACCACAGGGTTTATTCTACCATTCTGCCTTGTCATATTTGTTAACTCCTTTCTCTAATAGAAACCTGACCCCTCACCCTTAATGATTTGCTCAGACTGTTCTGTACGTAATCAACATTTTGAAACTCAGATTGGACACTCCCAACAAAGTGGGAGGAGGCAGCTTATTCAGTAATTTTTGAAGGACTGGTTAAACATTCTCTTCTTCTGTCTATAGAAGTATATTTTTGTAGCATGCCACATTATAACTCATAAGAGAGTTTGTTACAGTGTTATCTGTTCTTTGGAGTATGGAATTCAATTAGTATTCATGTTATTCAGAATTTAGGCCCCACTGGGGAATTACAGAATATATTTCATGACTATAGTAGATCTTCATTATTCACAAATTCTGTATTTGTGAATTCACCTAGTTGCTAAAATTTATTTGTAACCCCAAAATCAGTTACTTAGGAAGCTTTTGCAGTCATTTGCAGATATGTGCAGAGGGGTGAGAAATTTGAGCAGCCAATATGCAGGTTCCTAGCTGCAGCCAAAAAAGCCTAGCTGAGGTCAAACAGAAACACTCTGCCTTCTTGTTTCAGCTCTTATATTATAAACAAGTGTCCTTTCATGGTCTATTTAGTGCCATTTTTTTTCCTTTTTGTGCTTTTTTTGTGTGATTTCTATGTTTAAAATGGCCCCCAAATATGGTACTGAAGTGCTGTCTAGCATTGCTGAGTGCAAGAAGGCTGTGATGTGCCTTATGGAGAAAATGTGCGTGAGATAAGTTTTGTTCATGAGTGAATTATAGTGCTGTTTGAGTTTAATGTTACTGAATCAACAATATATATTAAGTAGGGTGTCTTTCAACAGAAACATACATTATATATTGATTGATTGATGAAAATGTGACCAGAGGCTTGTAGGAACCTAATCCTCTATTTCCCCTAGGAGCAATGGTTTAGTATTTGCTAATTCAGTGTTTGTGGTGATTTTATGGTGAATAACTAGAATTGACTGCACCTGTAAAACCTTTTCTAGTTCATGAGTGAACCAAGGAAAATACTATGTATCTTAAAAATCACATGCAGAAATAGGTCTGTAAGTGGGCTGATTAAAATAGTCCTTGAAAGAGCAGGTAGGCTGGGTCTGGTGGCTCACATCTGTAATCTCAGCACTTAGGGAGGCTGAGAGGGGAGAATTGCTTGAGGCCAGGAGTTTGAGACCAGTTGAGGCAACATAGGGAGATCCTGCTCTACCACAAAAAGAAAAAAAGACCTGGTATGTTAGAATGGTTTGAAGTACTCATGTAAAATCACCTGCAATCAGGTGGAGAGGAAAAAGTACTGAGTAGAGTGAGTAGAATCAGATGCTAGAGTCTAAAGAGATTTATTTATTTATTTATGGCAGAGTCTTGCTGTGTTGCCTGGGCTAGAGTGCCGTGGCATCAGCCCAGCTCACAGCAACCTCAAACTCCTGGGCTCAGGTGATCCGCCTGCCTCAGCCTCCTGAGTAGCTGGGACCACAGGTGTGTGCCACCATGCCTGGTTAATTTTTTTTTTTTTCTATTTTTAGTTGCCCGGCTAATTTCTTTCTATTTTTAGTAGAGATAGGGTCTCAGTCTTGCTGAGGCTGGTCTTGAACTCCTGAGCTCAAGCGATCCTCCCGCCTCGGCCTCCCGGAGTGCTAGGATTATAGGCATGAGCCAGCATGGCCGGCCTTAAAGATATGTCTGGAAGCAAATGATCTTATGGTTTTGATCAGAGTGAAGAAGACAGTCCCAGGGAGATGAACTTGTGTGGAGCAGAGCAGTGATTCCTAAACCAGAGAATCTGAGTCAGGTTTCGGAACTGCTGAGTGGAGAATGCAAAGCAGGGTTTGTAAGTATTATGAGTCTAGAGGGGTCTAGTTGGTAAAAACCAGTAAAGATCAGGTGTTTAAATTTGACTAAAGAGGCCCTTGGGAGCCAGGCATAGTGGTGTGCGCCTCTAATCCTGGCTACTCAGCAAGCTAAGATGGGAGGATTGCTTGAGCCCAGGAGTTTGAGACAAGCCTGGGAAACATAGCAAGATCCTGTCTTAAAAACATGCTTATGTGATGAGGCCCCTGGAACCACTGCAAGCTTTTGAGAAAGAAGATGAGTGCTAGGTTCAAACCAATATTTTAAGAAAATGATTCTTGCTTCTGTGACAGTTTGCTGGGGAAAGAGGAGCTTACATACTTCAGTAACAATTGTTCATAACAATGATGCCTTTGTGTGTGTGTCCCAGCATAGATTCAAGTTGCCCTGAATATGCACTCCCTGTGTGTTTGTATGTGTGTGTGTCTTTCTGTTATCAAAGTGCTTTTACAAATGTTCCTTGGAACAGTCCTGTGAGGTAGCTTTTATTATCCACCCCCCCCCTTTGTTTTGAGACAGGGTCTCGGTCTGTTGCCTGGGTTAGAGTGCAGTGGAATGATCATAGCTCACTGAAACCTCACACTGCTGGGCTCAAGCAATCCTCCTGCCTGGGCCTCCCAAGTTGTTAGGACTATAGGCGCACACCACTGTGCCTGACTAATTTTTCTATTTTTTTGTAAAGACAGTGGTCTCACTCTTGCTCAGGCTGGTCTTGAACTTCTGACCTAAGTGATCCTCCCACCTTGGCCTCCCAGAGTGCTAGGATTATAGGTGTGAGCCACCATGTCTGGCCTATTATTCCCATATTTCATAAGGGAAAACGGAAGCACATATTGTTGAGTAACTAGCTTGGGGTCATATAGCTATTCGATGGCAGGCTTGGGATTCAAACACCCTTTCTGCTACACCTCAGCAGTTTCAATTAAGGATTTGGATAAGAATTGTAGGATTGGAGGAGGGAATAATAGAGTTGAGGGCGCCTTTCTTCTAATAAGAACTGATTTAAAAGTATTGGCCTAAGACCAACTAGACTCAAAATTACAGAGAAGAATTTTGTTGACATTGGAAATAACATGATGAAATTCTTTAGAAACTCTTCTAAAAGTTTGCATTGTTTCTACTTGTAATTTCCTCTTGCTTACCCCCCATCCTCCACCTTTGGCTCTGAATCTGTAGAAGTTTCATCTGATCCCATATTTACATTTTGAGGAAAGGAACATCTGATATTGAATGATTCTGGTAAATCTGTCAGTGTTGGTAAAACAAAACACCAGTTACTGACTCTCGTTTGAAAAACCATTCCAGCAAATCAAACCTAGCTGAAACAAAATATTTTTAGCCCAGTTTTCATTTGAAATATAAGGTGCTTGTAAGTGGCCTATTATTATAGAAACAGTTATATAATTTTAGAACTGTGAGATACTTTAGAAAGCATCTGAAGGTTTAAAACTCAAATGCCTTTCTCCACCCCACCTCACCTCTGCCCCTTCCTGAGGAAATGGAGATTCAGATTCAACTTAATACTGAGCTGGACATACTGCAAGGTACATTTGTTAATTTTTTTTTAAAATCCTGAGAAGTAGGGATTTAATCTTTATTTTTTATGAGAGACAACCAAAGCTCACAGAGGTGGTTATCTAATACGTAGTTTATGAACAGTGGAGCCAAGAATCAAATCAGTGCTTTCTTGGTTGATCTGAGCACAGTGGTGTTTACAACTAATTGATCACAACCAGTTACAGATTCCTTTGTTCCTTCTCCACTCCCACTGCTTCACTTGACCAGCCTTTAAAAAAATAAAATAAATTAAAAAAACCCCAGCAAATCAGTGCTTTCTTTCTTTAAGTATGTGGCTCTTTCCACAATATGCTATATTTTAATTGGTTCAAGACTAGATCATATAGTATCAGAGCTAGAAGGGACCCTGGAGATAGTATTCTAGTATTCCCTTACTCTTTCATCCCATAAATGAGCATGGATTCTGGACTTGCGTTCATATCTTGCTGTTTATTAACTGTGTGACATTGGGAAGTCACTTATTTGTGAGTAAGGCTTTTTTGAGTCGTCAACCCCATTCTGGAGTCAGCTTTTCTCCAGAGGAGACTAGGTCCTTTCAGTGGGATATTGCTATTTAGAAACCAAATCTGAGTGCTACATGTGCTTATTGCTACTGGGATGTCATTTCTTCCAGGCCCTATCAGGACATATGCATATATATATTTCATATCTCAGTTTCTTTATCTGTATAAATGGGATAATAACAGTATATCTAACTTATTGGGTGGTGACTGTGAGGTTTAAATATGTTGATATATGTAAAGCACCCAGAAAAGTGCCTGGCACCTAGTGGGTACTTGTAAGTATTACTAATAATTGCTATGAGGAAATTGAGTGTCATGAAGGTTAAGTTACTTGTAAAGATCATATTAGAATAGCTGAGTCTCAACTAGAATCCAGATCTTTGACTCCTAGTACAGTTGTCCCTAGGTATCTGTGGGGGATTGCTTCCAGGACCTCCCTGAGATACCAAAATCCATGGATGCTCAAGTCCCTGATGTAAAATGGCATAGTATTATTATTTACATATAACCTATGTATAGCCTCCCATATACTTTAAATCTTCTGTAGATTTCTTATAATACCTAATACAATGTAAATGCTATGTAAATAGTTGTTATACTGTTTTGTTTAGGGAATAATGACAAGAAAAAAATCTGTACATGTTTAGTACAAATAAAATTTTTTTCCCAAATTTTTTCAGTCTGCTATTGGTTGAATCCATGGATGCAGAGCTAGTGGCTGCAGAGGGCTGACTATACTGTACATTATGCTTGGCAAACCATTTTCAAACAATTTGTGTATCCAGCCCTCAATATGGCCCTGTAAGGTCTATAGGTCAAGTGAAGAAAATCCTTAGATCCCCTATAGTTGGTTCCTAGAATAGAAATTTCCAGTGCTATGTACATGGATATCATTTATATAATGGAATGTATTTCAGGTTTATAAAATAAAGCAGGCTTTTCGTTTAGCAAGACAGAACTCTCCCTTTCTCCATTGTAGCCTTTCACTTTGGCCAAGTAAACTTTCTGAGGTCAACTAATGTCAGAGGGAAAAACTGAATCTCAGTCTTAGCTTAAACAGCCATTTAATCTCTCTTTTGTCTTGGAAATCAAGTTGTCCACTTGTGTTTTCCCACCCTAGAAATTTATGCCCTTGAGCCGGGCTGGGTGTAGTGGGTCACGCCTGTCATCCCAGCATTTTGGGAGGCTGGAAGTTCAAGACCAGCCCGGCAGTGTAGTGAGACTCAATCTCTACCAAAAAAAAAAAAAAAAAAAAAATTAGCCTGGGGTGGTGGCACTCACTTATAGTCCCAGCTACTCCGGAGGTTGAGGTAGGAGGATCAAAGTCAGGTGCTCAAGGCACTATTGTGCACTCCAGCCTGGGCAACATAATGAGACTCTCTCTCTCTCTCTTTTGTTATTTATTTTATTTTATTTTATTTAGACAGAGTCTTGCTCTGTTGCCCTGGCTAGAGTGCCGTGGCGTCAGCCTAGCTCACAGCAACTTCAAACTCCTGGGCTCAAGTGATCCTTCTGCCTCAGCCTCCCGAG